>CM030897.1:28568344-28760871 GCA_018136845.1 Heterotis niloticus
TGACGGTGATTGGTTCAGCCGCACCCAAAGGCTTCTGTCCATTCAGGCCCTTGATGGCTTCCTCAGCCTCATTACGCTTGTCGAACCGAATGAACCCCACTCCTCGTGATACACCTGTTCCGGGACATAGAGTACGTCAGCATCGGCATCTTGAAGTGGTACAGTCTGGGGACTGTGGCAGGAACTCAAAAGATCCTAATGGTGGATTGAGGTTGAGATGTTTATGCATGCTTGCAAGTGAGGACTGAGTGTCGTTTAGACTGGGGACATTTCCAGTCACGTCTGTAGCATCTGACTTGCCTGCCTGGGATGTACGTTGCCAGATTTTTACAAGAACCCAGACAAAGGGAGTTTAAAATACATTCAATGGAGTAGTTAGCAATATTTACACTTTGCAGCACCTCCTTGTGTTTTATTCCCCAGTACTGGGGTAAGAAGTTGAAAGTTAAGGCTTAAAGTGAAGTTTAGATTTGTGTTGGTGTGAAATTAGAACACTTAAGGCACAGTCCATCATGGAGAAAAGGTGTTGGCAGCGATGCAAGCCTATACCTGTGACCTGGTCCACCAAGATGCGTGAAGTGATGATGCGACCGTACTGGGAGAAGAGCTGCTCCATATCCTTCTGGCTCATGGTCTTTGGCAGGCCACTGACGTACAGGTTGGCGTCACGGATGGAGGCAGAACTTGGGCGGGCGTAGGACACCTGCACCATGCCAGCATTTGGCAGCACCGGGACACACACATTTAGGTTATACAGGTAAACGCAATGGCTGTCCCAAAGTGCTTCTTTCCAGTTTAGCATGGTACAGGAGGTGTGTTTTCCAGCTTGAATTCTATCCTCGGGGGAAACCTCAATGCCATGTAAACAACTGCTTGTTAGCAATACTTCTGTGCATACAACCTGCCCGTTCATGGTAACTCGAACGAAGATATTTAGATGTACAAAAAGAATCAAGTATTGCAGACACATTGAAAATGGACACACATTCTCTGCCTCGCTCATCAGAGTCTTCATTTATCATTAGCAGAGGAGTATTCACTTATTTGCTGCAGGGGGTGGGGTGGTCTGTCTCGGGTGTAAGATTTGACAGAAATGGTGCGTTTGGGGTGGGGGAAGGGGTCGGGTGAGACTCGGCCAGGGTGCTGTATGGGGGGAGGCACCCTGTTATTAACCCTCTCTCTATTCCGCACTGCAGATGGTGCCTGAGGCGCATATGGCCTGTAATCCTGTAATGGGCATTCTGCTCTCTGAAAGCTGCACCCCCCCTCCCTCCCAGACCCCCTCACACCCCCACAAAACCATCCTTTGCAATCATTAAGACGTAGCCCATTCTCTTTTGAGCCCCAGCTGTGCCAGACAGAGTTGTGCTGCAGGTTTTTTGGTCACAGCAGTAGATTATCCCTGGGTGTGTTTGCATCTCTGCGGCCACAAACTCTAGGGTCATGTGTTGGGTTTTTCTTTTGGTTGGATAGACTAGAGCAGTCTGTTTCGGGCTTTCATAGAGGCTGTGCGTATTGCCCATCCAAGGGGTACAGCAGCAAAACTCAGTGATTGTGCTGAGTTAGATGCCATAGTCAGTTAGCTTTTCACTGTGGTCCTCTTAAATAACCTGGAACTTATGCTTGTATTCAGGTAACCCTTAGATATGGTCCTTTCAAGTTAGCGGGATGCTTCCTTCATTTTAAGGAAGTTAACAAAATGCTGTTTTCTTTTTGAGTTAGAAGCTGTGATCCCTTTTTAGTTAGAGGGATGCTGTGGCCGTTTTGAGTTTTCCAGATGCTATAGTCATTTTGAAATAGCTTGATGCTACAGCTACCAAGTAAGCCGCTTTATGTGGTCTTTTTCAGTTAGTAGGACACTGCAGCCATCTTGAGATAACTGAACGCAATGGTCATTTTGTGTTAACCACAGACCTTGGCCAGTCGCGACCCATGTGTCACAGGGCATTCTTTACGAGTGTGTTTGATCTACTTTGATCAAAAATAAGGGGTAGCTGTTTAATCTTCCTCATCTGATTTCTGCCTCCCTTCTAAACCCCAGGAGGAAAGTGTTGACCTCCGATCCCGAACCAGGACAAAAGAGTCCCCTAATTACCCCAGATTGGAGGCAGATGGGGGTTCAGCCTGGGCTCATTCGGCCGCCCCCCCAGCGACTTTCCTTAATTACATTTCCATCACAATCGTGTCTCTATACTGCCAGCCTCCTGCCCTCTGACTTCTTTCTCTCCCTCCCTCTGTTCTTCACACTTCCTTTCACTCTGCAGTCACACGTCCCCCCCCATCTCCTGCCTTCATCTCATCCTCCTCCAACATCCCCCCCCCCTTAAATCTCTTTCTCTTTCTGTCTCTCTCTTGCACACGAGTCCCACCAGCCACACCATTGTTTGGGCTCATGGGAGGAAACGGAAAGAGTTGGGCTGTTCTCACCTTTATTGTTTTGGTTTGCAGTTTGAGTCCGTTGAGGGTGTTGATAGCTTTGTCTGCATCATTTGGGTCCACGTAGTTGACAAAGCCATAACCTAAGCTTTGACCTGCAACAGCACAAGCCCACATTTAGGTGGAGTGATTTACAGTAGGTCTCTGTGACGCTGTCCTCTCCATGGCCTCTTATTTTCCAAGATGAAGACTGATGATAAATATCTCCCCTTTTTTAATTCAGACTCTGTGAATTGTTTCCCACGGTGTGTGGCCACTTAGTGATAAAGTATTTGTGTGTGTGAGTGTGAGTGTGTGTGTGTGTGCGCGCGCGCGCGTGTTTTGTATATCAAATAGCTCTTTGGCAGGACCTGTGATCTTGTCCCGGACCAGCTTGCAGGACTCAATCTCCCCGATGCTGCCAAACAGACTCTTGAACTCCTCCTGGGTCATGTTCTGTGGAAGGTAGTTCACTATCAGGTTGGTCTTGCTGTCGTCTGTGGAGCCATTGGTGCTGATCACTGGGCCATTGGGGAGGCTGTTTCCAGTCGGACCGTTGGACACCTGAGTTTCCATCGTGCTGATTATCTGCTGAGGAGAGAAGGACAACTCAGATCAGACTCCTTGTACATACACACCTATTACACAACTAGACACGGAAATGTCACGTCACTAATGCAGGCTTGTAAAATTAATTCAAGTTTTATACTGTTGAGTCCATGTTTCTAATGTCACCCTTTTAATTGAAACCATGCACCACATTTTTTTCCCCATCATTTTTGGACCTCCTTCACATCCTTAGTTATTTTAGCTTGTTCACCACTGTTGGTTCTTCCCATTATGTTAATGTCCTCCCATCCATCCAGATATCGACAAGAGCTGCTTATCCTAGCAGGGCTTCTGTTTCGGATCATCAGCAAATAAAACAAGTTTGCTGCAAAAGTGGTCAGTGTATCATCACAGGCTGCCCAATGCAGAGGTGGACATTGCTGTCAGCAGGCAATGTGTCTGACTGTGACCCCCTCTTCAGCTCTGCAAAGGAGACCATGCTTCTGAATTCTGATGGGGCACCGTTGCTGTCGCCACTGGAAACATTCGTCCACTTTCATATATGCGTGAAGTTGGGTATTTCCTGACAGAATTTTGCACCCTCCTTTCCTTTAATAATTTAATAGCTTGCTAACTGTATCTGGTGCATGGTACCAAGTATAAAACCAACTAAAGTATTAGAAATGTTTTGCACAGTTGCTCAACTGTTACACTTTGGGGCTCCCTTTGCTCACTGAGACTGCTTTATCAAGTAGTTAAGGTACCAGCAATTTGAGGGTGGCCACTGAGCCACTAGCTAAGCAATTATACCCTTCAGGAAGGTACCTGAAGGTTCCAGAGTAGCTTCATTTTTGAGTAAAGAGCATAATTGAAGACAAGAAATAATGGTCTTCATGAGGATGTTTGCGCCTTTATAACAAAATTTAAATGCTGGGCATCCACATTAATTCATAACAGGCAGAAGGTAGACAAATGTGAAAAGAATTAGGAAATGAACTAAACCTATTTCAAGGTATTTAACAGGGAGGGCAGGTTTATGTAGCCGCATGACTTATTTGTATTATTGCTTGGGGTTGGGGGGTCATTTATCTAATCATTTTGTCTGGGGTCACACACTGATGTACAGTTCAGCATCTTCTCACAATGAACATTTGCCTCAACAAATATAAATGCTTTACTCCCATCAGTCAGTTTCTTGCTTGGGGATGGTTGTATTTCCAAAAAGATCAACATTTATTTCTACAAGGATAACTTCTTAAGAAATATCCATCAAGTCTATTTTATCATTCCATCTAATTCATTTAAACTAATCAGGAACATCAAGAAAATTCCTGATGCTCTTTTAACCTTCACTCAACAATCAGAATATCATGTACAACATCTATTGTTGGCCATTCTGCTCATATTTAGTAGTGACAGCAAGAGAGCGGGACTTGAAAAAATATGACTTGTAGATTATGCGAACAACACAAATGTTTTTTGGATGAGTTTTTCTATGTATTTGTCCTGCTTTTGTGGTCCTGCACCACAATCCTTGCATTTGACCAACCAAAATGAGAGTTCTGCAAACAGAGGTCCTTGGAGACAAATTTGGCATCTATTCTCAATGCTCATGTGAAGAGATGCTGTCATATCAGGTCACTTGTCCTAATTTTAGATTTTACTGTAAACCCAATAGCTGTTATTGAAGATCCTAGAGTGGCCCTTGATCCTGCTGTCTTTGGAGACCCCATTGATGAGCTGAATAACCTTTTTCACTTGGAAGATGGTGAGCAACCTTGAATAACTTGATTGAGTAACCTTTTTTACTTGAAAGATGGTGTCATTAAGGTGCACTGGCACATGTGAAATTTTTACCTTCACAAAGCCCTACATACTGTTGTTCTTGCTGCCCAAACTAGTGAAATAGGTTCTCCAGTACTAAGCAGATATTAAATCTATGTTACTGTCCTTCGATCAGTGAAATATTCAAGGAGTGGGTGGTTCTTATAAAGCCGCTAATGGCAGAGTTTGACAGTATTTGAGAGAGTAGTTTACAGTGATTGTGATTGTTTGTGCTGTGTATCACCAAGCGCATCCTACATATCATGTTCTCGCAGGGAAGGATGGAGGACAAATGAATTTAAATCACTATTTATTTTCTGCTTTTTAAAATTTGCTGTTTGTCCAATGTTCCTGAATATAGAGTAAATATAGTTCAGCTCTCACTCATTTTCCTTTTGCTCCGTCTTCCTAATGCTGTCTCTCCTTTCCATAACTCCTTTCTTCCCCTGAGTCTTACCTCCAGCCAGGTTGTCAAGGCAACAGTGGCCTGACGACAGTTGCCATAGAGGCTGGCTTTCTGACTTTCGGTTTAACAGTGTATGTGTGTGCGTGTGTTTATGAAGGACAGAAAGCACCCAGGTTCTGGGGCGGGGTTGAGACAAAGGATTATCAGTTATGTTGTGAAGGAGGTGTGTGTGTGAGGAACAAAGCTCAGACGACACAGGGCAGACCCCATCTCCTTCTGCAGAGCTTGTTCGCTACAAGATTAATGCGCTCCTGTACCGCCAATGCGTCGCTTTGTTGAGCCATTTCGAAAGGGCTTGGTCCGAGACAGCAGCGACAGCAAGGAAACAATGGAGCTTTAAACGTCATGTGAGCAACCGGGAACGGGGACGGAAATCAGTGTCAATGGAAGCGAAGGGCAAAGAATAACAACATGGGAAAAATACCCATAAAATCAAACAATCTGTTCCAGATTAGCTTGAGGGATATGTATTTGTTTTAATTTTTAAAAAAAGCATTTAAATTTGATCCTAGTTTTCAGATGGATGTAAAAGCCTGGTAGAAAAAATCTTTCTGCAGAAATGTGTAAAGTGAAACACAAAATATCCATTTATACAGAGATTTAAGTGATATTTGCAAATATACAGTCAGATCATGCATACAGCAGTAAGGACCCCCCAGTGTTAACGTGAAGATATGGGCCTTGTACCTGCCTCATCCTCCGGGTTTTAAAAGCCTGATAGCCTCCAGACGGCAGAACACAAACATAGACAATTACTGCCAACCTAATTATAACACAGCTCAAGTGAAATTACACCCAACTGGGGCATCCACACACAAGCAAAACCTGCGTAAAAATGAGGTGTCTCTTTTTTCCATATTGCACAATTCATAGATAATAAATAAGCCTTTGATTAGAGGACAGAAAACCAACTTTAAAATTTACTCCTAAAAAACATGAATATATTTTTCTGTGGGTGGGCTACTTATACAATTTTTCTGGGATGAACAGCAATATGTAGTAATTTGGAGGTCATCAAAGGCAATATGCTAATTTTATTAGCAGAGTTTAACTTATTAATTAACAAGAGTGTGTTTATATAGGAAAATAACAGCAAAGTTCTTGCAATTTTTTTTTACTTCTTGGGCAGTCTTGTTCAAAGTAAGCCAAAATTTTTAAGCCACATGATGATTATAAGCTCAGGCTTGTAATATTACTACCCTCCTCAAAGATCCAACAGCCGTCCTCCTGGAGGTTTAGCTCCCTGTCCCCTGTGCCAGCAGCTGCCTCTCCTGTTTTCCATGAGGAGGAGTTGGTGTGCCAAGCTGGTGGCACTCAGATGACAACCGTTGGGTTCAGATCAACAGAACAGACCGGGTGGCATCTCTGTGGCAGTCTATGCAATACCTCCTCATTCCCCACGCTAACTCCATTATCGACTTGTTAAATATTAAAACACAACCAGCTATATACACAAAGGTGAGGTCCAGTTGCCCAGTATTTAATTTTTGATTTACCTGAAATCACATAAACAGAAAATTTAAATTTTTAAAAAGTATAGTTTCACTTCCACTCAAGCTCCAAAATGCAGACAAAATTGATTTAGCTACTATCTTGATGACTGCCACTTTCTACCAGTATAAATGAACAGAGTAAAAACCAAACAATGCAATACTTTTAACAATTAAGAACCTCATAATCGCAGGTCTGTTAAAGCTTCCTGTAGCTAGAGAGGCTGAAGCCACATTCTGCATGCGGGCAAAATACGAGGAGTCTTAATTAACATTCAAAAAGGGTGAATCAGCGATGGCGTAGCATTAGAGCAGCAAAGCTCTAAACTCAGTGAATGGCCTCAAATGCCAGGAGCCGAGCCCAGAATAGTGTTCCCATAACCTGCCGGTCCTGGGGCTGTGGGCGCTAACCCACTTCCAGGCCGTGACGCCCCGGGACAGAGAGGCGTAAACACAAATTAGAGTAAAATCCAATTACACCACAACCTAAGACGAGTTATGTAATTTCTGCGGGGATGCTGCGCGACCTCACGGAAGAGCTTGAAAACGTTTGCGGTTCACAAAATGACAGCGAGCGCTGCCAGCTAATGGCTGACGCGGGCGGCCCTGGCAGCGCACACTGGCCAGGATGTGTTCGTGCTGAGACCCACAAGAGGGGTGACTCAGAGATGCGCAGGAGCACACAAAATCAAAACTTGCGCTCTCCCCGCTCGTCCGCTTCACGGTTTTGGACAAACAGGCGCCATATAAATAAAGGCAATGGCCCTGTGGTTCAGGGACAGTTGAGGTTTGGGTAAGATGTAAACATCTACAATATTAGTATATATCTTGATGCAGCAGCCTGTCAATATTTTTTATTAATAGAAAATATTAACAGGTTTGATTATGTAATTGCAAGTTTCACTGACTACTCACACACTGAAAATAATGTTCAGCTGTACAATTTCCTCTTAATTTATATGCGTTTGCAATGTGGATACACTCATGTTACATGAGGACAGCGGGTCTGAAGGAGAATTAAACTGACAAATGAGGTTTGACAGCTCTGGAGGACGTTTCTGTCGGGAGACAACACTGTAACAGAACAGTGCCATGAGAAATATATATTTTATTTGCTTTATGATGTGTGATATTTTTCACAAAAGACCCCTATGCACAGATAAAATACAGCATGGCCTGGTAATGAAACTGAGCACAGGGCTTTCCCAGGATTCCAACTGTTTTAATTTTGCTTTTGGCTTCCCTCTGTTTACAATTTACAATCAGTATGTGGCCATGGTGTTTAATACGTGTAAAAAATGAGCAGTTCTAACCTTTTGCTGTGTCTTGTGCTTAATCATAGTTTTGTTGCTACATGCATCACTTTGGTGTACCTGGATAAAGTATTGTGTGAGTGACACAGTAAGAGTATTCAATATTACTTTTCCTCCCAAAATTTGTACAGCTACTCAGCAATGAGGTTTGTTCTTGGCCTCAGATGTCCGAATCACAGCAACTCTACAATGGCCTTCCATGCCTTTGTTTTCCCTTTTGTAGGCCGTCCGTCACAGGCCATACCGAGTGTCCCATAAATTAGCCACAAACAAATATGAGACTCAAGCAAAGGGACATCTGAACTGTAGAGATTAGGGGATAAGGCAAAAAGCAGAAGGGTTCAAGGTTCAGGTCTTCCGCCCTTTTAGCCTGGAAACTGGCATGGAAGCAAGAGGCTTAGACTTTGATTCTGACCAGGACTCGAGAGTTCTTTACATGCATCCTGCTTCCTAAAGTCGGGGTCTGCAAACCAACGTTTTAAAATTGAGATGAGAACAAAGCCAGTGGGCCAGTCTGTGGTCCATGGCGCTGAGGTGCTGAATTCATTATATGTGTGAAACTAACAAATCTGTGCTGGAGGACAAGCCGAGTGTGAAGGACAAACCAAATGTAAAAGACAGACCGAGTGTGCAGGATAAGCTGAATAAAAACCATAAACTGATTGTAGAGGAGAAACCAAATGGGAAAAACAGATTGAAGGTGTAGAACGAGTCATGTGTGGAAGACAAACCAAACAGGAAAGCCAGAGTAATTGCAGAGGACAAGCCAAGTGTCAAGGACAAGCAGAGTTGGAAAAAAACTGAAGGTGTAGGATAGTCTGGAGGACAAGCTGAATGGAAAAGGGAAACTGAACGCGGAGCACAAGCCAAATGAGAAAGAGAAACTGAAGGTGTAGACCAGTCAAGAGTCTGGAGGAGAAGCGGAATCAGAAAGGGAAACTGAATGTGGAGGACAAGCCCAGCTTGCAGTTGGGTGCTCTCCAATGTGCTGAACTTCGAGGCATCCTCCACTGCATGCTGATCCACTTACTTCCAGCATGTTCTGATAACATAAGTCAAGTTTTTTAGGGTTTGTGCTTTTCTGCAGGACACTGGAGGCCACAGTCGTCCTTTAGTCCCTCTATAGTCTAATATCGTGTCCCTCAGTGTACAGGGGGTCTGGTGCAGGCGCTCGACAAGCCAAGTCGGGCCCTTTTTTTTTTTGCTGAATAAAGGGATTGAAATGACTGAACAAAGGAGACACCCGTTCCTGAGTGTTCGCGGCCCGCAGACTGTGGCCGCATTATGAATATTAATGCCAACAGAAGGGCTTTGTGTCCGAGAGGGACCTTCGGAGAACAATGAGCACCACAATCCCCAGAACCCTGTGCTCCTGACAAGGGATGCAGCAGGAGCAGTCATCACCGCTTTCCTCCTCCTCCTCCTCATCATCATCCTTATAATAATCACCCATTTCAACTATAAAAATCATCGGTGACAACACAAGTACCTTTAAATGAAGATATGGTGTACAGGAAGAAGCTCTATTTGTCGGACAGCACGTTCATCTTCTCTTCTCCTTTATCTACTCGTTCCACGGTCGAATCGCGTCAGGATGAGTCTTTGGTGTATTTTCAGATACTGTCGCGATCGTCGTCGGCACTCCTCTCCCTCACAACACACGCACATTTACGTCTTTCACGTTTCCTGCGATTTTAACTCCCATTTCGGCCCTCGCCGGTTATGTTACAGGGATTAAAAATCCTGTTTTTCCTCATAAATCTTACTGAGGGTGGTGCTTTTCACTTCTCGCGTCTTGCTGTTTGCAGCAGGCCTTCCCGCCGAAGCCGAGCGAGCGGCGTGCGCGAGCGAGTCACTGAGCCGTCATCCGTCGCGAGACCGTCGTCGCGCGCCACGGCTTCGCGCCGAACTGCGGAATTGCGAGGGGCCTCGCGTAACTGCCGTCCCGCGCAACGCTCGAGCGTCAGGAACATCTATTGTCCATGTTATATTTTATTATTTTTGCATCGCCGAGCAATTCGGGAGGGGTAATACAGGCAAAAATGTTTATTGCAAAATATTTCTCCCATTGGTATGAAACGATACGCCCGACGCTTGCAATCACGTCAAACGGTTGTGTCACGCATTATTTCCCCGCGTGTGCATTTTCTGATATACAGAGATGCGTTTAATTTTAAGAGTTAAAAAAGAATCAATATTGTTGCTTAAAGGAGGGTGCGCAGGGCCCACGTCCTTCGACATAACATTTGAGACCCTTTTCCAAAAAGTGACGAAAATATCGACGGCCCAAAGGGGTTCCAATATGAAAAAAAGTTAAAATCCCAAGACATTTTAGCGTAAATAGTGGAGTACCTGTCATAAATATAGCCATTAAGTGATGCAGTTGTCACACAGTATGCAGTTTTGTCTGTTTTTGTTAGTGTTGTTTGTTTTATTGTGCTGTAGCGTACGCTGCACAACGTAGCACTGTGGCTCATATACTGCACACCGCGTTTATGCGTTCTGTTTTCGAAGGTGTGATGCTTCGCAAGGTAAATCTTGACGAAGAAAAATAAAGACTGCTCCGGTCCGTGCAGCTGCAGGGTGTGAAGCCACGATGCAGGACTCCGGGTTCGACATGGTGCCGGCCCTGCATGCTGCCCCCTGGACCGCGCCCTGCATTGTTACACGGAGGGGTACCGTGGACACACCCACTCAGCCTCCGCAGGAGCGAGCACAATGAGCCCGGCAGCCCGAGGTAACGGCAACGCCAGCCGCTGCGAGCGCCTCATTGACATGCGTGTCTCGCGTCTTCCGCGGGGGCTGCGAGATGAGCGCGGCGAGGAGGATGTGCCCGTAAACATGGCACTTCTCGCGGCCTCTGAAATTTCCAGCCTATTTACCCGGTTGCATCGCAACGACAACCCGGAGGAATTTTGAGTTGCCTGATTCAATCCAAACCAATAGATGCGTAATCACTCTCTCTCCTCCCTCCCCTCCCCCTCCCTTGCTCCCTCCCTCCCTCTTTCTCCTCTCTCCATCTCTCTCTCCCCTCCTTCCTTCCGAGTGACTCGACCCTTTTCTCTGGCATGGTCTCAGCGGGCTCTCCCTCCCTCTTCTTGGAGCCATCCATCGTGTTTTGTCTCAGAAATCCATCTCGAGCATCCTTCACAGGCGTGAGGCACTGAAAGGCAGAGCACCCCCCTCCCTTCTCCCCCTGGGTTGCTCGACAGCACGCGGCCGGCCTCGGCCCACTACCCCCACCCCCACCCCTCCTCTTCCTTTTCACATTTCAACACTGACACCTTTTATTCCAGCCAGCCTTTCACCTTCATTGTGCCGCGTGGAAACGTTCCCAGCCATTTCAGCCCAGGGAGAACCATCACCCATGTTGCAGGCTACGGATACAGCCGAACAATGTGCGCGTAAACAGATGTGTTGTAGGTTGGTGTGAGATGCCAGCGAAGGGCAAGGGAAGGAAACCAAGGTGCTCGGTAGAGCAGCACAGCACAGACCAGCCGCATCGCTACGTATCACATTACTAATCCTAGTAATCTCATCAGCATCAGTAAGCCAGATTTCCACACACCGTCGTCATCTGTATATTCACATATTGATTTATGTGCTTCCTTATTAGAGACACACATATATACATCGCTGCAAGACACAGGTCGCACATACATAATGGATGTGCTGCTTAAATCGATGGCAATAGTAAAACAATGAAAATTAGTACAGATTAGAGACAATATGTCTTAATTTTTGTGTTAAGTACCTATGAGTGAGCACTGTGTGTTCTGCTGCTGGACATTAGCTAGAGAAAAGAGAGAAAAGGGAATACGCACAGTAACCATTCTTGATGCACAACGATGGTCGGGATCTAGGTCCTTCGATGGGTAGGTCTTGATGCCCTGCCTTGGAATTCTTTCAGGTGCTGCTCTTTTTCTTGTTTATTGTTATTATTATTATTATTATTGTTATTATTATTATTATTATTTACAAATTTTTATTCTTAATTGCACGGTGTGCGGCGAATAGCAGAATGGCGACAGAATTTCCAAATTAAAAGGAAAAAAAATGGGGGAAAAAAGCCCCAAATGCACTCACTGGGAGTGAGCCCTCGGTGGGGCCAAAGGCGCGGGGAAGATGCTCGAGGATCGTAATGAAGGAGAGATTTCTCTTGGAGCAGCGTGGGCGACGGTTCATGGAAAAAAAAAAAGGAGAGAGGACGTGTTTCCCCAGCAGGGTGTGTCCAGAGCCGTGTGTCGAGCGTTCTCGTGCTCCGTGTGTAATTCCCAGCTTCTCTTGCGCTCTCCTCAGTGCCTGTGCTGCAATGCTCTTCTTTTATGTGTCCTTCTGCCTGGCAGAGCAAGCCGCTGATTGGCTAATTGCACGAAGGGAGGGGAGCAGCAACGGGGGCAGCCATTGCAACGCGCTACCCCCCCAGCCCTCCCCCATCCCTCCCCCTCCCCGCTCTCTCCTTCGGACCATTCGCCGTGAGCCTCCCCGCATCCCTGCTGCCCCCACTGCCACCCCCCCCCCTTTCGTCTCACAAAGGATAGTCTTTGCTTATTTGCCACCAGGAAAAAAAAGAAGCAAAAACCAGAAGGGCTGTGCGAACACCCTATAGAGAGGATTTTCGCGTGTGTCCAATGGCAGAGCGCGCCGGCGCTGCTTCGAGCTGTGAGAGGAATATGTAAAGGATTCTGTCGGCTGGTCGTCGCCAGAGAAGGAGAGAGGGGCGGGGCACCCCATTGTTCCGATTTACAGCCACGCAGTGTGCAAATTCTTATTACGGTACATGCAGGTCTGACGCTGGGTTGGGGATGATCCCTTTGGCCAAGCGGGCATCCCGTGTGTGGACGAACGGCCGCAAACACGTAGATTCACACACCTGCATTGGGTGTCGGTTATGCCTTTTTCCAGCTCGCTGTGGTCATAGCCCTTTCCTTACTTCAACAGCTCCTTGCAGTTATCTATCGCCCCGGGATGCCAAGTGTGATGAATGACCTATTTCTGCAAGGACCGTTAGTGGTAGCGTTGACCTTGGAGGATGGGCTCGGGCTTTGGAAAGTGTTTTGGGCGGTGTAGATTTCGGGTGGCTGAGAGTAAAGGTAAAGGGGTGTGGTGGATGTGTTCACATGTAGGGGGTGTTAATTCTACCCTCCGCCACCATGACACATCTCCATTAAGTGTCCCCTGGACCACTTGGAAAAAGAAAAAGAAAAAAAAAAACACTGCGGTGTGGTGTGGTTGCTAGCCCCAGTGCCAAGACATCCAGGAGGAGGGCGGGGTTCGAGTTGGCAGACCAGGCTCTGTGTCGAGTGGCCAATTCACTTCGCGGTCCGAAGCCCTCAGAAGGACACTATGACCTAGGGGTCACCCGCATCATGCCACCAATTCCCACCTCCATCAGCTCATCCTTTTGGGTCCAAAACACCAGCACAGAGACAGTGCGCCGGTGTGGGTGTGGATCACCATTTAGTTGTGCTTATGGGAAGCAGCCAAACTGGGCAGAGTGTGAATGTAATTTGTAGTATTGGTTGTAGTGCAAAGGCGGCTGGGGAGGGGAGATTCATCCATGTTCTATGGGAACTGCCTTTGCATTAAGCCTCGCAGCGTTACTACATTTGCTGTGCCCTGTACGTTTTTTTTGTTTCGGTGCAAAGCCCATATTCTGTTTGTTTATGGCTGCACAGCATTGCGCTGGTTCAAAGCCTGCAGCGCTCCCATAGTTGGCCGCTGAATATGGACCCTGTCTGATACTTTACATAATTGCCTTACATAAGTACCCAGCTCAGTGTGGCGCTCGGTGGGCTGGCTGCAGATGAATATTGCATGAGGGAAGCACTTGTTAGCGTTAATAAGAGGATGGAGGATGGGGTGGGACCCCACGGTGCAGCCTGGAAGCCCCCGTTGCTGACATCCCCCTCCCAAAGATAAGGCCCACCTCTTCACCCAGGACCCCACCCGTCCTCTCGCTCGTCCCCGGCTACACCTGTGCACGCGATGGTGCGCGCGCTCGCAAGCCGGGTGTTCGCGCGGCCTACTAATTGCGCTAATGGCGGCCGTTCGATGGCCGTGTTGTTCCCCCTTTGTTTCGCGAATAAACACGGCTCTCGTGAACACAAAAGCGGAGCGGGTCTGTGGGTCGGCGACGGCCGCTCGCAAACCGTGTCAACAGACGGCCTTTGTGGCGCACCTTGTTAGCGCCACTTGTCGGACCCTCGATAGAGATTTTCTTTATTTGCTCCGTCTACCCCGGCCTCGGAGGCCAGCTGAATTAGCAGCGCCGAGTGCATTATTAATATTCATTATCAACACTTTTAGCAATTACTATGAACTGTTACCATTTCTTATTAGGAGGTCGGCTGCTTACGGGCTGCAGCCGCTTTCGCAGTCGGACAAGATTTTTACTATTCGAAAAATCCTGAGTGGCAGCTAATAAACGCCTTCTGGCTCGACATTTGAAATGCTGCAAACAGGGCATCACTTTAGCTGAAAAACAAGTCAACAGAGTGAGGTTTGTGTGGATATTTTTGAGGTTTCTTTATTTATCGTAGCCTTTTCTCCAGAGTGACTTTCAGTGTTAAGCTGCTTAAAATGATTTAACCATTTATATAGCTGGGAAATTTGTACTGTATGAATTCCGGGTAAAGCAGAGCGAGGGATTGGAACTTGGTTCATTAGACAATGGGATAGTAATTCTAATGACTACAAAACCTTGTGGCACAGTGGTTTAGTTCTTTACAGCAGAAGACCACTGTGCCAATCTCATCACAGTGCTCCTACCTTCACAAGATGCTAGACCTTTCCGTTCCGTTCTGCTTTCCTTTTATTTTGTTTTGTTATTAGTTGCTTGACATGACACTGTGGTAAATATAAAGGGCTCCGATGTCATTACATCACCCACATCTGTCCAACATAAATTTTTGGTGAGAGGTTGGCAGCATAATGAGTATGTCACTATGGTGCAAGGCAGATAAGCCGCTACTCATAGTGCAGTCTGTTCGATTTATGTATAAAGAATTTCGCCTGCCGAATGCTGGCTAAAAGTATGGCTGAAGCTCTTGCTAAACAATTGTGTGGTTTCTTGCTACACACAGATCTCTCTCTTTGTTCGATGCTCAGACAAAACAGCTTTTGTTTGCTTGACATTTTATTGAAAAATGATAAGAAATGAGACAGACTTAAAACTGCACTTATAACGGAACTGAATGAGACTTGAGCAGCAACATGTGGAGGTGGGCAGCTGGAAGTCATGAGTTTACTCCAGACTGGTAGTGGGGCATCAAAGGCCACTGTTGGCTGCGAGTACCACCATAACGGTGGAATCCCAAAGGTGGGAGCACATTGCATGCATGGTGAGGATGACGGGTGAGGTTGATGGCTTTGTGGGGGAAATGGCATCAAATCTTTGCTGCTGCAGCATGTGGTGAAATGCAAGGTTGGCAAGATAATGGGGTAAGACTGTGTTTAATATTTTTAAGGGCTGGGCAACAGGAGGTGAGGAACAGGGAGAGACGGTCAGCTGGTGGAACAAAACCGAGGATGAATTGAGTAGGCTGAGGACCCTTTTTGCCTCCGATCCTGTGTAACATGTGTTACCCTGAGATGAGCTGCTGTCACTCATCTGAATCATAGAGTCCACTGGTTACATCACCTTCAAAGGGCCTCGCTGTCATATGAATAAAAACAGAACCTGGCACAGGGCTTTGCAGAGGTTGCCCCCCCCCCCCCCCCAGATCCCCCAGCCTATGAGCCCGTAGCCCTCGGAGAAGCAGCGCTCCGGGGGGCAGCCGTTTCCCTCAGCATGGTGCTGCAGGCTTATTGGCTGCTCTCGTGCTTGGACTGTTTGCGTCGTGTGTGTTTTTGTGCGTGCCAGTGTATTCACAGTAGTGAGCTTCTATTTGGGGGTTTTGAATGTGTCAGCATGTTTATTCTCTGGTTATTTTTTCATGTATATTTTAACATTATATCAGGAAATGGCACACTGAGATTTAAATGGTCATTTTTTTTTAACATGTTTTTGTTCATTGTCTGCAAGGCTTTTACTCTGTCTGTTTACATCTGTAAGATCTTTAATGCGTGTGTCTGTGTGCTGGGCGGAGGTGAACTGCTGGAGACAACAGCCAGCGGCAGCATCAATTTAGCCTCTTCCTCCCTCCTTCTCGTTGTGCCCCCCCCCCCCCCCCGCCCTGTGGCTCCTTCTGCCTCTCTCTCTCTTCATCTCTTACATCTCTCCACTTTTCCACCACCTGCCCCACCCTTTGTGGATCTCCCCCGCAATAATCATAGAACGGAAATCAATATCACATTAGTCTGGCTGGATGCTGGAGTAGAATTAAAAATGAATGACCAAGATCGAAGCCTAAACTGCACACATAAAGGGCTCCAACAAAAGGACTGGTGGCAGAAATCTGTAACTGTTAGGTGGGGGCTGTTGCATTGTGGGAAAGGCGTGAGTTTGGATACACTGTAGGGGTAGGAGTGGAACTTTTGGCGTGTGGTGCACATTACAGAGAGAGAGCATGTCATTTTACTTCCAGAGTTTTGACGTACATCTGTCCAGGTAGCTGGGGGAATTTGCATGCTGGCGAGCCCCCCCACCTGGTCGCCCACAGAGATGCTTTGTTTTCAATGCCTAGTTTGCACTTTGCCGCTGGGAGGGAATAGTGTTGAACAGCTTTCCCCTGCAGCCCTGGTGAGGAGCACTTCCCCGGTGGTAGTGCGGTAACGGGGCACAGAAGACGTGAACTGGGGCCCAGCTCTTTAGGGAGTGTGACCGGTGGGACAGATGGTCTAGTACTATGCTCTTTCCCAGCACATGACTTGAGAGCTCTTATATTAAGCACCCCCTCACCAAGCCTCACACCCTCGCAACTGACAGATGTGGGGGCTGGCCAGAGAGCTGAACCCGGGGACAGCTCCTCTTTCTTCTCTATTGATCTGATCTCTAGCACCCTCTGCTTCAAGTAAGCGTTGGGGGTGGAGTCTGTAGAAAGTGCTGTCTACAATGTCGAGGGATACTGGATTGGTTGCTGCAGCTTTACACATCCACACATAAGCGCGCATGCTCGCTCACACAGCGGCTCCATCACAGCCCCTCTGGACCTGTTTGTAGCTGAGGAAAGAGGTGACCTGTAGAAGGAGGGGGGCACTGAAGATCAGCACACATTAGCCCCACCCCCAAGCCAGCACCTCAGCCGCACGCTGGGCTCCATTTACAGGCCAACAGCTGTCCCAGCTCTGCCTAAAACCGTGCTACTGTTGTGGAGAGGAAGACCTCACCATCCCTGGAGGGGCAAAGGGCAGCAGGGGGGCAGAAGAGCAGCAGAACACAAAGGAGAGGTCTTCCTCAACATGCAAGATGTTAACCTTCCCCATAAAATACCCCAATCAAGGGCTTGTTGCCTTATGAGTAATATTCCGTCACAACTTTTTTGCACAGTTTGGTCATTATTTTCTTTAGAATGCAAGGAAGATCTTCACCGGTCGCCAGCAAATCTTTAAACAGCCCCAAAGGCTCCATTTTGTATATTTTATTTAACCTGTAACTACCATATGATTGTAGTAATAAGTATGTTTACTATATCTATAATTAATGGTCTTGTAAAATCATTACAGATGTAATATCTGTGTGTTCTAACATAAATCCAAGGTAATTTTTTGGTCCCGTGTTTATTAAAAATCACAAGGTGCAGAGCAGTAGAGAGAGCCTTTGGAGAGAAAGGACCCATTGTGGCTGTGTCCATTGTGAGCAGCTAATGTGTTTAATGGGACTCCTTGATTGGAATGGGGGGGGGGGGCGTGTTTCTTTTTTGGAGGGGGCACGTGCCGGGTGAGCAGGTGGGCGACGGGCAGCTGAGCAGCTTGGGGGGCGGAGGGGGTTGAGGCGGGGGCTGGGTGGCTGAAGGGCTCCCCCATTGAACTGCACCCAAAACCCGAGAAATAAAACACTCCCATCTGGAAGCGGGAAGGTGGGGGGTTGAGATGGCATGGAGATGCAGCGGGTAGTGTCTGACACCCGTCCGTTTGTTCTTCTGTAATCTAGCAAGCAGGGGTTGGGTGGCGGTAAGGCAGAAATGGGGGGGCAAAACCCTTTCTGTCTCTCTTTGCCCCGTGGCAGTGGGGGTTGTTGAACTAAGACCGGAGGTACAGGGTAGTTTTTTACTTTGCAGAACAAAACCCATAATGGGCCCCGATGTCTCATAATAACCAAACAAAAAGGAAAAGCTGAAATTAACATTTAATGGTACTTATGACTCACTGAAATTATCAAAATATGTATGCAAAGCAGGCGTATGACAAAAATTTTAGTTCCATGTCTTATACTATCCTTTCAAGGTTTGGCGCCTCACAAAGATTTAAAAAGATGTAAAAAAAAATATATGGTTTTTATGTTTGCAAAAATGTGATTAGTGAATATAATTTATGATAACATGCTTTGCGGTTCAGCTGTTCTTCAGCTGTCATCCTTGGGCTGCATTTTGCCTCCTGCTCCATCTTCTTCAGCCCTCTTCCCAAGGTAAAATGTCCCTGGCAGGACGGTACTGACTAATGTAGCCGTCGTGACCTTCATGATGGATGCCGTGGTTGCAGTATGGGAAATTTTTAATAGCTGTTTATCGCAGAGGTTAGTGTCCTTTTGCATGCTACTTTTTGTCAGTCCTCTGACTTACCACGGTATGGAAATGCCAAATGATTCCTTTTCTCTTTAACATCATGCCCTCAGTTTTATCCCAGGTGACCTTGAGTTGATGGTGCAAACTGGGTTCTGCGTCAGAATACCAAATGTTCACCTGCTGACCCATAACATGCCACATTCATGTTCCAGGATCATCCTCTACAAATATGGCTTGAAGAAAACACAGGTACGAGTGTATTGTTGATCGACTGGAAATTTGATGTCGCGTTAGACCACTTTTGAAGGTTCTCTCATCACCGTTCACTCTTGTCTCTGCAGAGCACAGCTGGTTCCTGTCCCACAACCCAGCCATCTCTACGTGCTACTTGTCATAGCTGTAAGTAGCATGTGTATTTATGGCGTGACGCACACTTAGGGTCTCATTTACCATTGACACACACTCATTAGCGTGCATTAAGGTAGCTGTGTGAGTCGCTCATTGTGTTTTTAATTCTGAGTGTCTTTCTTTGCGTGGCTGCAGTAGGGCCTCTCCATCCCAGGTCAATTCCCTGCACCTCAAACGGCGCACTCCTCATTCACCCATTTAATTGATCCGTTTCGAGCCCCCTTGTTCGGGCGCCGCTAAATTCATTTGGATTAAGGAGCGTGCAGGTTCAAATGCACTCTCCATCCCACGGTTAATGGGGCTACCTGCTGCCGCTCGCAGCGCTCAATGAGAACTACCTGCAGCAGGGCTCTGCGGCAGCAAACAGGGCTGCAGCTGCTCTCCATAATGCGAGCACTTCACGCAGAGAGCGGGAGGGGTGGAGGGTCACGGTTCGCAGGCTTTACAGTAAAACTGACAGGCGTTTCCTGCCTACCAGACCTGCAGGTCGATAAAGACGGAGAGACGGAGGGAGAGGTGGTGCGGCAGCGTCGAGGGCCCAGAGGGGAACCAGCGGCTACCTCAGTCTTTGCCCTTTCTGAATAATTTAGCAGAGGAAGAGAAGGGAGTCGGTTACGCCAAGGTCAACGTGTCTTACGAGCAAAGTGGCCATTTTCTCTCTGCATCCCTGTGTAAAATTAGCACCTTTATTCAGAAAGGCTTAAAGCGTATTTCCTCCAGGAGGGACATGGGGGTCGCACTCAGACAAAGGGTTGTCGTGTTTTTTGTTTTCTTTTTTTAAGAACGTGCAGCTGAACGCTGGAATAAAACATGGAAGGTTCTGCAGCATGAAAAGGCGCAGGTCTATTAGCGGGAGCGGCGGCGGAGGGCTCCCTCTGATGGTGACAGGAGGAACTCCAGCTGCTTGACCAAGTGCTTTAGTCAGCATTTCAGAGCCCATTAGGCCGCTCCCTCAGTATGCAGCATGTTCCTAAATACCCAGCACACACCAGGACACAATGCACTGCTTCTGTGACTTTGTCTGTTTCACACACATTGTCAGAAGGTGCCATTTTGCACGAGCACGATTAAGTTTGTTTCTGACGTTATAGCAGAATTGGGGCTGTGGAAAAATATTAAAACATTTGGCACGACAGATGAGCAGCGCACAGAGAGTGCCAGAGGGAATGTGGCAGTTTTCCAATGTCAGCTTGTTTATGTCCATTGCGTCTACGTGCTATATTGGGGCTCACTGGGTATTTTGTGGACCATTAATATGTTTAACTCTGCTTTATATAAAATACTATCCAGTCTAATTTTCTTAATGTTTGTATTTGAAAGCTCATGTCTCCCCTTCACAACAAGGAGTATGTGGCTGATTTTACTGCAGCATGCTGGTCAAGGCTTCGGTCTTTAGGCCACTCGGTATTTATTGCACGGAAGAGTCGCTGGAACAGCTGTGAGGAGGAAAGTGTTCCTCTGCAGCCAGTGTTCACACAGCTTTTTTACTGGCAGTCATGACATTGTGATTTCTCATCTGTGATAACTGCACACATTTAAATCAGATACAAAAAAAACATCTGCAGTATATGCTGTAAAACTGAACCATTCTACAGTAAATGAAACACTCGTTGTTGTTGTTGTTATCATTGGTTGCAATAGACTCACATCCCATTCAGGGTGTACCCTAACTGGTCTAGTGCCCTATGCTTCCATGACAAGCTCCAGAACAACAAAACCCTGCCTTAGGATAAGTGGTTATGGATAAGGAGTGAGCTTTGTTATTAAAATTCAGAAAATCTAAAACAATTTAAAGTTGGGAGAAAGCAGGAAGTAGATTGTATGCATAATTTCACCTGTGTTCATCAGTCAACATCTATCAGAAAAAACAAACATCAGATACCTTTGAATTTCTACCAAAGTTGCAAATTAAATGGTCAAGCTTTTTAAAATTGCCTGTTTATTATTTTGCTTCTGTTGAATTTAAAATGATAATTGGAGGATACTTACTGGGTTTAAAAGTGGCACTTTCTCTTACTTGTGTATGGAAGTCACATCTTGTTTATTTTGCATATCAGTAACGTAACACTGGATTTGTTACCACAGTTAATAATTAACAAAAATAATCACAGATAATCTCATCATCTCTGCTTCACATTTCTTCATAACAGGTCGCACAGTACGTTATTACTCCTGACAGAAATGAAGGTACGGAACTGATCTTTGTTCATCTTTATTACAGTGTCATTCATCCTGTTTGAAGCTCGTGTCACTGTCTCTACTGGGCTTGGTTTAAGTAAGTGACTCCTTACCGCACCACTGCTGTTTGGCTTACATTTGCAGCTTACATTACTTTACCCTAGGATCTGTATAAATGTTAAAAATAACCATTTTTGCCAGGATAGTACTGTATTTTTGATCAAATCAGACCAAAGAAACATTTCACTGCCTCATAATGTGGGCAGTTTGGTGTATCATATGGTTATGCTTATAGTGTTTTTAATAAAATTACTATAAATTGCAAGGTAAAATACAAAAAAAGTCACCACCATAGGCACTATAACTCAATACACCTTTTCCAAGGCTGTCAACTTAGCAGTATTTGCAGAGGAAATCCCGCCCTCTCAGACATTTATGTGATGTGATTGGACAGGAAAAAAAAGACGTGATTGGCTGAGACCTAGGAGCATCAAGCAGTGATTGGCTGACCCACTTTTCTTTATCATAAATCCACCTGAGTTACCTCACCTGTAATAGTCAGGTGTTTTTCGGCTTCCTGGAATAGTCACGTGATGTAGTTAAGGCGTCGACAAAAAGTACCGCTTTAAATTCCACCGTTATATTGTGCCTTTGAGCATAAATAGTCAGACTAGGTTTTGTAAGAATAACACCTCTTAAAAAAAGTTAATTGTACAATAGTGTGTGTGGTAATAATGCAATAATATGGTAAACGTTCCTAGATTTAGCACGAATGTATATAGTGTATGTGACGAAGAAATAAAAGGCTGTATCTATTGTTTCTAAGGCTTTTTTGGTATCTACCGACACGTAATCCTCATCGGAACATCTGTAAAAACTGTGAACGGAAAATAAGATTTTTTTCTGTATTAAATTATAACGCATTCTTTCTGTTTGTCCTTTATGCGTTCATTTTTATGCTGTAATTTAACATATTTACGACTTCACCCTCCACAAGTCACACGCCTGTCTACTGTGTGTTCGGTACGTTTTATGCGACACTCTCGCTGCCGAACTCCCACCGTGCCCGCCCCCCGCTCGCTGAACCGGTTCACCTCTGCGAGCGGAGGACTGCGGACGCGCTGCAGTGTGGATCCCCGCCACCAGGTGGCAGTGCTGTGCGGAGGAATCGCCTCCAGGAAACGCGCTTTCCCAGCAGGACAATAACAGCGCGGGGGGGGGTCAGATATTGAAAGCAAAGAGAGGGAGAGAGAGAAACGGACGTACGGACGGACGGCCGCGGGTTTGGAGTGAGAGGCGCGGGATGGCGGCGGCTTGCAACGAGCGGAGGGCGTTCGCGCACAAGATTAACAGGTACGAGTTCGTTCCCTCCCTCTGCGCGGGCGCTTTCTCTTTACTTTCATCCCCGCGTGCTACTAGGGGTGGGGGGGCTTATACTAATATCGGCTAACGCACAGGTGACCGCGGGAGTGCGCTTGCGTGCGCGCGCGAGGGGCTGTGCCCCTTTGTTCTGCTCTGGGGGGTTGGAGGCGGCGACGGCGGTGGCGTCCCTGACAGCTCTCGTCCCAAGCCACGCCGTGTGGTTTCACGCAGAAAGTGGCCACAAGACCCTTGGGTTCCCGACAGCGGGACGCGTTCGCCGTGAATTAAAGTTACGTTAAATCTCAAAACACAGCACGTGATCGGTGTTTCTCATGGATAGTTTGACTTTGTTGAAGTTTTGTTTTGAGTTACGTGAAGATTATTTTTATAGGAAGTGGGAAGGAGGGGTGAAAGTGGGCAGTTAGAAGTGACCTTCACATCTCGCGATTCTCTCGTTGCACCCCACATAATCAGTTTGGACTCCACCCCCACCGCAGACACACCTTCCCTCCGGAATCGGAGGTGAGCGTGTAACTCTGAGGAGGAGTCAGGTGCATTTGGGGGGTTATAGATAAGTGTCTCAGAATTCAGGAACAGGCCAGAAAGTAACCATTGCTGCTTTTGATCAGCAATCTCTCTCTCACACACACACACACACACACACACACACACACACAACCTCTCCATGTACAATTTGTGTCCATTGTCTCTGTACAGGATACAGGAAGGGGTGGGGGAGGGTGGGCTGTGGAGGAATAGCTTGTCCACATCCATTTTCCTGTTTGGCAAGGAGGGAAGACACACAGCCTGAGATTTCTGTCTTGGTGGCACATGCCACAGTCATGCTTAGGAGTTCTGGCATCTGTGCATCTTAGCAGCACAGCGGATTGACAGGGGAGTGTGTTATCAGGGTCTGGGAGGGCCCTGGTCAGCAGCTGTGTGTGTGTTGGTGCTTCAAGTAGCAGCTGTACAATGGTGGTGTGGAGGCTCAGTAGGGTGTGTACTGTACCCCAGCATGATCATCAGGGCCTGAGCCACCAATTCACTCCAGGAAGGTAGGGGTGGGGCCAAACAGGGACATGTGACCAGCCCTGTTGTCCATGGTGTCATTGCTGTTGCCACCTCCACCCCAAACAGAACCAGAACAGCTGTTGTATGTCTACACTTGATGTTTAATTTACATTTAATACTTAAAAACAGTTCTTACAGGAAGTTCTTACTCAAGACAATGCAGGATTCTACTCAGTTTCAGTGCTGATGTTCTGTTGCTCATAAAGGTGACAGTAACTGTACCCCCTGGCCATGTCGCCTTTTATCCTCAAATACAGCCCTTTCACTGGGGAGTGATTCCTCTCAGGTGTGTGAGCATGCGTGCATGCATGTGACATGTGGCCAAGTGTGACATGTCTGTCTTCCCAGGACGGTGGCTTCTGAGGTCAGGAAGCAGGTCTCCCGTGAGTATGGCTCCCCTCAGCTCTCCAAGAAACGTGCAGGGACCCATCAGCAGGTGGGTTGTGTGTGTGTGTGTGTGTGTGTGTGGGAAAGAGTCGAGGACAGGTGTCAATTTGGGTGTGTCCCTTACAGCATCAGTGACTCACAGCTGGTGTGTATCTGCACAATATTCTTTTTAGTCTAAACTTGTCTGTCTATAAAACATTTTACAATAGACTTTATCGCCCATGCATATGTATGCACTGCTTCTGATGCCTCTCATACCCTCAGGTACCCCTCACAGAGGTGGTGGAACCTGTGGACTTTGAGGAATACATGAGTAGCCACAGCCCTGCAGCAGAGCCCGGCCCCCTGCGCCAGCTGCTGGAGTTTCCCACCGATGACCTGGAGCTCCTTTTACAGGAGAGGGAGTGTACTACGCTGGAGCCAGCACTGCCCGAGGAGGAGTGAGTGGTGTGTGTGTGTGTGTGTGTGTGTGTGTGTGTGTGTGTGTGTGTGTGTGTGTGTTTGTGTGCGTACATGACTCCACAGTGTTTCACTGCTGTTTGTTGTGTGCCATGCAGCACCCTAGACCCCCGAGTAAGGGATGCCCTGGGTGTATACACAGATGACTGGCTCATCATACGCAGAAAGTGAGCAAATACCCCCTCTTATCTTCCCACTGTTTGACTCAGTGCTCCATCTTCTCTACCCTTGTAACTGTGTGGCCATGATGATGCTGATGAGGTTATGGATGATGTCAGGTTCCAGCACTTTAGCACAGCCCACATGCCCCTCACCCCTGAGCGGCTGAGAGACAGGCAGCGTGGACTCGTCAAGCAGACTTTTGAGTTGGACGTGGCAGCTGTTGATCGTCATGAGGACCAGGTAACCTGCAATTCGGTCGGTGTGCCACTTCCCCGGGGTCTGTTGTAACAGCACGTGATGTCTACTCAACAACAATTCAATATGTGAAGCCCTAACAGGAGAGAAGTTTCAGTCTCAGTTTTTGCATTGTTTGCATGTTCTCCCTGTGTTTGTGTGGCTCTGTTCCCACAGTCCAAAAATTAGTGTTTCAGGTGTATTTGTCACTAAATATGGATGCTTTTTCAGTTCCATCCAGTACTCTGTGCACTGTCACTAACAAGCTAACTTCAGTAATGTTACAGGGGCACAAGGTGCCATAACCTCGGTAAAAATTTCCTGTTAATGTCCAATGAAAATTCCACAGAGGCTGATCCAGATGTTGGCTGCTGACCAGTGAGGTTCAGATAATGTGTGTATTAGTGTATTGTAGTACTATATGTATATAAACTGTGCAAAATGTAATATATACTTAAAGCATAGTACATACATATTTTATATACAGTTAAAAACACTGAAACAGGTTAAAATTAATGTTAAAAAATCTGAAATATTAGACGCACATAGTTAATGATAATAGTCACTACAGCTTGTTAACAGTTAACACTGTTGTTAACATTAAGTTTTTCAGTGAAACTACAAAATCTCATCTATGTTGAGGAACCGACTGCAGCTTTACTGTTACCACCGTGTTTCTCACTTCTCTGCTGTCCTGGTCGTGTTTGGTCATGCGTTTCGCACCCCCAGCGGTGTGTCTCCGCTCCCTGCCAAGTTCCCCGTCCAACTGGTTTTGTCTTCAGCATGATGGTTTCACTGCTCACTGTGGTTGTGTTCTTCCTGTGAAACTTTTGTCTGCAGTTTTCTGTGTCGGGCACTGCTTCCCAGTTCCCAGAACCTCTCAGGGATTTACATCAGAACTTCATCGGCTTGAGGGCTGTTTGTAATTTGATGCGTTCATTAATTCAGACATTATGGCACAATAAATGCAGAAAAATACACACCCTCAATTTATTCAAAAGCCAGGCTATGTAGAACCTACACTACATGTTTGTAAAAAAAAAAAAAAAAAAAAAATGGGGTAAGAAAGTGCAGTTAAATGGAAAAATGTTTGAAATGTTTTGACTGCATGACTCAAATGTTTGCTTGAGTATGCTGTCATCCTAAAGTGGTGAGCATGAGTTCTTGTAGCAGTAAAAGCAGCCTGGACGACAACCTAACAAGCTGGGATCATGAACCATAACTAAACCAGGTTTTTAGTGGAGTGAAAATGACATGTATTAAAACTGTGATCTTCTCCTGTGTCACACCACTCCCTCAACCACCACATTTAGGATGATCCAAAACGGCGGTCAGTCTCCATGGATGACACTCCTCGGGGCAGCTGGGCCTCCAGTATCTTTGACCTGAAGAACTCGTCCCCGGACTCCCTTCTGCCCACAGTGCTGGAGCGCACGGTAGCCGAGGAAATGGACCAAAGTAATGCCGAGGCTCGCCAGCAGGGGCGGCACCCTGACCTCATGGGACTCTTCCCTGCTCCTGATGAGGTCCGCGTCCCCTCATCTATCGCTGTGCATGTGTTTTTTGCATTTTGTCTGTCTCTGTGGCCATGTTCATATTGTGATGACCTTTTGCCAGGATGAAGCTGTAGAGCGAAGCAACATTCCAGAGGTTCCCAAGGAGCATTCCGGCCAAAGGATCATGGTCAAGTGCCTGTCCTTGAAGTAAGTTGTGACGTGTTTCTGTGATTGCAATTATGATGATGCTGATGATGATGTATACTCTATATTGGATACACAGTCTGTATTAGAAGAACATGAAGTTAGGCAAGAAACACTGAATGGGAAGCCAGTCCATCATGCTTTTATTTTTTTTTTTGTCTCCATAAACTGGAAAAATCATTCTTTTATTTGATTCCAGCTGTTGACTGATTTAGCCTATGAACACATGCAAAATAGGCCAACACAAATACTCAGAAACACCAACCCCATCCTGTGAACACTGAAAGCAGTTGAAGGCAATCTTACATTCTTCTTGTATTGATGGAGTTTGCAGCCAACTAGTGGCTGGATGGGAAATGCAGGTGATTTTCGTTCTGCAACAAACAAAAAAAATTACTAAATATACAAAGTGTTAATACACTTACAAACATTTTCCCCCTTAAGTAACACAGTCAAACTTTAATAACCCAAGCATCCAATGTAACGTTGGTAAAAGTACCCCAGCCCCACTTTTTCTAACTGTTGCTCTCATTGCTTCTCCTTCTGCTTGTTCTCACAGGTTTGAGATAGAAATTGAGCCCATTTTTGGAATTCTGGCTCTGTATGATGCCAAGGAAAAGAAGAAGGTACCACTTTGTAAAATTATATTTCCTTGCATAGAGTGTTTTGATTTAACAGTGTAACAATAATATTTGCATCTAATCATCGTGCACTTAATAATATTGTTCTATGTCTGTATGTTTGAGAGAGGCACAGACACACCTTGGGCTGTGAACTCGAACCATTGGATTAATTTTTAAACACTCTGCTCCTTCATTTTCCATAAGCTAAACATCTGAAGACCTAATTTCCATGAATAATTAATACCAGTCATCACTTTGCTCAGATCTCGGAGAACTTCCACTTTGACCTGAACACAGACCAGATGAAAGGACTTCTGCGACAGCACACGCCACACACAGCAATCTCCACCCTCGCGCGCTCTGCCATCTTCTCGATTACCTTCCCATCCCCGGACATCTTCCTGGTCATTAAGGTGTGGCCTGGTGGGCGGAGCCCTCACCTGGTTGGGAGGGGGGTGCAGGTTGACTTGCATGTTGAAACAGCAGTTAACCATACCTTTGTTGTGTGTGTATCTCAGCTGGAAAAGGTCCTGCAGCAGGGCGACATCGGAGAGTGCTGCGAGCCCTACATGGTCATGAAGGAGTCCGATTCTTCCAAGGTAATTTCCCACCCTCTGGTGGTGGATCCTGGAGCTGCATGGGTGGTGCTTTCTTTGTCTTTCTCCATCCTGGGGGGTTTGGCCACTGTATGTCTGTGTGACTGCCCCTGTAAGAGTGGATGCCAGGGCTAATAGCAGTTGTTTAAGATTTCTGTGCAAGAACATACAGGAAGTGCTGAATTTTTTTGGGGACTCATTCCATCATTGAACTGCAGAATCAGTCAGCACCCCCTACACACTTGCCCTTACTGGCTACTTTATCAAGCATGCCTGTCAAATGTTGGGTGGCGCCATTTTTGCTTTTGCCTTCAGAAGCGCATGAATTCAACAACAAGCTGGACTCATTCCACAGGGTTTCTGATTCATGCTTGCTTTACAGCTTTGTATACTTTCTGCAGATTTTGGCAGCACATTAATTCTGCCAACACTGGGTTCCACCTCATCTAAATGATGCTTTGCTGGTTGGAGGGGTGTGGACAGTGAAAGCCATTGGAGTAGAAGCATGATGGTGTTTGTGAATCAATCTTGAGATGATGCGGCACATTATCCCATTGAAAGTATCCAGAGGCCATAAAGGGATGCATCTGGTCAGAAACATTGTTCTGGTCCCTTGTGGTATTCAAGCAATGCTCATTTGGTGCTACAAAACATTCCCTACAACATTACATTGCCATCGCCAGTCTGTGTTTGCCATTGTGTGTATGCAAATATTTCACAAAAGAGTTTTAAATATAGATATCACAAAAAATAGGACTTATTTATAAATAAAAATTTGTTTTGATTTCTAATTATAATATGTATGTGAACATTATGCATGCCCAGAACATAAATTTAAACTGTAACTAAAAGTGGACTGAAAAATGAAACTTGTTTTCAGGAGTGGAAATAGTTAAGGGAATAAACTGTGTATTTTTTCCTATGTAAACTGACAGTTTGTTTTGTGCAAGGTGTTACCTCCTACGAAGTTGTAACATTTCAAAGGCACAAGGTGGCAAAGAATCCTTAACTCTTTACATAATAAATAAGGCAACAGATATTTTTACTGTTCTAATAAAACCATTTAAGTACAGCTTCTTACATTTTTTTCCAAAAAAAAATTGATTCAAATTTATTATTTGATTTTAGTACTAGAATTTGATATTCCTTAGGTGATTGCCCTGGTGCCACAGAAGATGTGGGGCTTTGAGGGTTTTGAGTATGAAAGGCTGCTCAGGTTCTTCCTCATAACAGCTCCCTGATCACCATGAAAAACTGTCAAAGTTTGTGTTTTTATCCCAGCCCCCAAGCAGAGTTTGACAGGTGAAGCACCTGTGACTTTTTATCAAGAGTGTGCGCAAGTTTGAACTACAGATCATAGTGTCTCAGCTGCTCATTTCCTGCTGGACTGCATTCTGAAGGGGTGTCCTTGGCTAGAGGAGAAGGGCATTGATGTTCTGCATCAGAGTGGGACTCCATCTTTCTCATGGGTCATCTTCAGGCCAACTTGTCACTCATTCACAGCGGTGTTTCCTGTGCACCCGGTTTGACCTGGTTCAGTCATGCTGGTTGGCCACTAGCAAGTTCTGCAATTGAAACATGCCCCACATGTTGTTTTTGGAATGCTCCTGGTACCAAAATTCTTCTCCAAGACCCCTGAGGGTCAGTAGATGGTTACCTTGGGTACCCGTGGGTTGTAAGATTTAGTGTTCAACAACTTTTACAATTAAACTCCTCAGAACTCAACCTTAGGTGGCCACGTACTGGTGAAGTGCATCAAGGTATTATTTTAATGCACTTTTCAGATTTCTAAACAAGTAATTTACTTTAGTGATTTACCTGTGACAAACTTAAACTAATTATTATTTTAAAATAAAAGTATAATAAAAAATAACATTTGGAAAAAAAATTTTTTTTTTTAATTATTTAGATTTTATTAAAATTTTGTCTGACCAGGAAATGGCAGGTAACGATAATGAATGATTAGATGGATACATGAGATAACCAACCATGTCAGGACCCTTCTCCCAAGGTTGTGGGGTGGATTGTACCTGCTCTTATCATACTGCTGACCCATCCTGCCTGTCCCTTCTGTCTTTCTGACCTCCGCAACCTGCAGCACAAGGAGAAGCTGGAGAAGCTGAGGGCAACGGCAGAGCAGTCGTGCAGCCGACTTGGCTGCTTCCGCATGCCCTTTGCCTGGACCGCCATCCATCTGCTTAACATTGTCAGCAGTGTTGGTGGCCTGGACCGTACTGATTCTGACTCGGACTCTGGTACGGGCAGGGTCCATTGGGGATGAAGATCCACTTTTGTTGTAGGTTTAAGAGCTTCATTGTCAACGTATGTTACTTTCTCTTTGTTTGTATTCTTGTCCAGAGAGGAAGGGCACGTGGAATGAGAGGAAGAAGAAGACATTTGAGCGCATGAGCATTGGCGAGGAGGTGTGCAACTTTACCAACTTCCGTCCTGCCACCCTGACTGTCACCAACTTCTTCAAGCAGGTCAGCTTTCTCTATGTGTGTCTGTGTTGTGGACAGCAGGTGGCACAGTAGTTGCAGCTGCTACCTTGCATTTGTAGGATCCAGGTTAAAATCCCACCCCATGCTGTAGTACCCTTGGTCAAGGTACTTCATCTGACCTGATGAAAAACTACTAAAACTAAAACGTTGTATCAGTGGGTAAATCACTGTAAGTCACTTTGGTGAAAAGTGTCAAACAAATTATTGTTACGTTTCATCATTTCAGTAGGTCAAGTTTTTCAGCTGGATTTTGATGCATTTAGATCTCCGCAATGTACCAAAGGAATTCATCAAGTACCTTGCACAGGATATCTGTGATTATTATTGTTAATAACGATAATAAAAATCTATTGATCTTCACTACAGGAAGGGGATCGGCTCAGCGATGAAGACTTGTACAAGTTCCTGGTTGACATGCGCAGACCTTCCTCATTGCTGCGCAGATTGAGACCTGTCACAGGTATCCAGGCATGCGCGCGCACACACACACACACACACACACACACACGTATCCTTGCTAACACTTCTTTCTCCTTCTCCTGTTGCATAGCCCAGCTCAAGATCGACATCTCCCCAGCTCCAGAGACCCCCCACTACTGTCTCTCACCGGAGCTGCTCCATGTCAAGCCATACCCAGACCTGCGTGTGCGTCCCACCAAGGAGGTTCTTGAGTTTCCCACTCGCTGTGTCTACACACCCCATACCACCTACAGGTTAGCGCCACCCACTGGTCTGCCTAAGTATGGTGCTGGAACTTGGTTGAATATGAACTAGGATGGAATAAGAAATGCACATTTTTCAGCACATAGGTCACTTTGTTTCTGGTCAGTTTATTTTCACATCCATAGGACAGTGGGAATTCAAGTGTATGGACAGAGCAGAACGCACATCTCTTAGAAATAAGTATAGGCATGTGACAGTGTACAATTTTGTCAATCACAAGGTTCACTGTACTTTTGTGTGTGTGTCTTTAGCAGCTGTTGATTGGCAGCAGAAGAAGGGGTGTCATGTATTCCGGAAATGTGGACAGAATTAGGTTTGGGGGGTGCCCTCTGGCACTATGGCCTGTAGCTGAGCCAGATGTTGGTTCTGGTCCTCCAGACTTTGCTTCTGGTCTTGGATCCATTTCATGAGAACTTTCAGAGTGCCAAAATTCTGCAGAGCCAGCTCCTACGCACAGATAACACACCAGTTTATCTGTGTGTGCACGCATGTGCACAAATATACTCCCATATCTGTTGTCACCCTACCTTCAGGGCTTTGATTTTCCCAGGAATGGTCCTCTGCAGGTTTGCCTCCAAGCTAGTCACCTGACTCTGTAGCTCTGCCTCTTCCTGCTCTGCTAGGCTCAGGGCTCCACTCAGCTGCTTGGTCTGTGTCTGCAGTCCGGACGTCTGTGTCTGCATAGGAAAGTGTCTTAGCTATACACCCTCAGACAGTGTATCACCATGCAGTTGCACCTAACCCTTGAGAAGCCCTGCCCACTCAGACCTGGCACCTTCCCATTACACATACGGTGATCCATAGCCCTGCTGGACATGTCTGGTCACGAGTTGATGATTTCATCTGTAGCCAGACCTGTTTCCAGTTCTCCTCACCTGCAGCGTGTCCAGGGTGTGTCTGATGAGCTCTTCTGTGTGGGAGGCCTCCTTGGCCTCCTTCTCCAGCTGTGCCAGTGCCCCCTCCTGGTGGTGCAGAGTGGTGGCGATGCGGCCCACTTTGCTGTCTGTGTTCTGGTAGGTGTTGTGGAGGACCTCGCTGAACTGCAGCACGCCATACATGAGCACATTGACGTCGTCTGTGGAAGCAATCTTTCTCTGCTCACCTGGCCCGTTGTCCATCGGCGTAGTGGCCACTGAGGCCCTCCACAGGGCCATACAAACCAAATAGAGGGCTCCCTTCATCCCTGGGGTCAGAGGTCACGCTGTCCAGTCACTGTCTTCCTTTCTTGCTTTATAATGGAAAGAAAAAAAATCTTTTTCCCTTCAGATTCTACCTCTGAGACTCAACTGTCTTCCTCTCAGGTTCAATTTCTTTTTGTGTGTGTGTATGTGTGTGTGTGTGTGTGTGTGTGTGTGTGTGTGTGTGTGTGTGTGTGTGTGTGTGTCTTACATTGGGTGTCTTCAGATGTCCAGGGGCTCATTGGATGGGCAGTGAGACAGGAGGCCGGTTGCGGCAATTTCTGTCCCTCCCTATCAGCCTGACCCCAACGTTTATCTCTCCAAGCAAACAGCCGCTTAGATTACTCCTCTTGCTCGAAATCCTATTTCGGGTCCAGCTTGCCTAACTGCTTACATTTATGCACATGTATGTATTTGTACCAGTTTGGATGCATCATAGTGACCCTCTTCTTAAGAGAGCGTGTGTGTGTCATTTTGACTAAAGGTGCATACACTGTGTTTTGCGTGGTAGTAACATTTAGGTGTTCAGATGTGGTCCATTTCTTACCCGTGGCTTACCTCACACAGAGGATTTGCACACACTGTACACATAAAAGAGCAAAGTGAAACATGCAAACATTCCCCTCATACACACATATCTCACCCATTCAGGACAGGTGAATCTCAGAGACGTGTTGCGCCGAATATTTAAAAACTGTTTTTATGACTGAGCCAATAAAGGGCAGTAAAGAGCACCCAAGCAGTGTGGCACAAAGAGTGTACACTGTTTTTACCTGTCTGATAGTGATCAGTACCTGAAGAACGCTGCGCATGTTCATGCCATGAACTAGTCAACAGTCAGCACCAGTTCTGTTTTCAGCTTTAGGGTTCATTTTAACATAACTTGAAATTAAAATATTACACTAAGATTTTTTTATTATAGCCATATCTTCAGAGGATTTAAATAACTTGCTTTATTAAGCCTTTGTTATTGTGCCTCAGTGGCAAATGTAATTGACAGCACGAATGAACGTGATGTTTTGTCCTAGGGTTTGGGAGCTTTGAGAGGTGAGCAGGCTAACGGCACCCCTTGTCCCCTAGGAACCTGCTGTATGTGTACCCGCAGAGCCTCAACTTCAGCAGCCGCCAGGGCTCAGTGAGGAACATTGCTGTGAAGGTGCAGTTCATGGCAGGAGAAGACCCCAGTCAGGCAATGCCGGTGAGTGCGTAAGCTGTTAGTGGGGTCATGTCACAAATAGCTCCCCCTGTTGAGGGAAGGGGTTGCGGGTGTGTGGGCCCCAGACCCGAACTGCCCTTTACGCTCCTTTCGGCAGGTCATCTTTGGAAAGTCCAGCTGCGCAGAGTTCTCCAAGGAGGCTTACACTCCAGTGATCTACCACAACAAGTATGAGCAGCCCCAATGGTCAAGCTCTTTACACCAAGGCTCTGCACCCCTCACTTTTTGCCTCTCTCCCTCTCACTCTTCTACTTCCTTTGTCTTCCATGCAGGTCCCCGGAGTTTTATGAGGAGATAAAGATGAAGATTCCTGCCAACTTGACAGATAACCACCACCTGCTCTTCACGTTCTACCACATTAGCTGTCAGCCAAAGCAGAACACACCCCTGGAGACCCCTGTGGGGTACACAGTAAGTATGCACGCACGCATACATGCATGCATGCACAAAAATCATGTACACACACCCTTGTGTGATCATTATGCATCATTTCACAGTGGATCCCCCTGATGCAACATGGACGACTGCGCACAGGTTCCTTTAGCCTTCCTGTTTCCGTGGAAAAACCCCCGCCAAGCTACTCTGTCCTCACTCCTGATGTGAGTGTTTTATGGCCATTCTGTGTATGTGTGTGTGCGTGTGCGTGCGCGCATGCTTCTGCATCTCTTTGTGTCCCTGCCACAGGTGCAGCTCCCAGGAATGAAATGGGTTGACAACCACAAGGGGGTGTTCAACGTCGAGGTGACAGCCACGTCCTCGGTTCACACCCAGGTTTGGGAGACTGCCACTCACTTGTCATGCCATTGGTGTGTGGAGACTTTCATTGTACTGACTCTCTGTATGTCACTTACTCCCTTGCAGGACCCACACCTGGACAAGTTCTTCACGTTGGTTTACGTGCTGGAGGAGTACTCCTTTCCCTTCCGTCTCAAGGATGTCATCATCACAGAGGCCAATGTAGAGGCAGAGCTGAAAGCCAGCATGGCACACCTGCGGGGCGCGCTGTTGGACACCTGTGTCTGCTTCCTGCACCAGTTGTTAAACAAACTCATCCTACTCATTGTGCATCCGCCAGTAATTGCAGGTCAGATCGGTGAGTCGTCATCTCGTCCTCCCTTCCATGTTGCAGCAGAATCTAGTAGTTTGTGGCCATCATGATGCTGATGATGTTTTGGGGTTCTGTCAGGATGGTGGTTTGCACCAGTCCTGCATCTGTTTCTCAAATAGTTGAACTGCAGTACTGTGTCTCTTTTTTGCCACCTTGTCCTCTCCGCCTTGCCAGTAAACCTGGGTCGGGCTGCCTTCGAGGCCATGGCTCTTTTGGTCAACCAGATCCACAAGAACCTGGAGGGAAATCAGGACCAGCATGGACGCAATAATCTCCTAACCTCCTACATCCACTACTGCTTCCATCTGCCCACCAGCGAGCCAGCTCCTCTTCCCAGCGGTGAGGCCCGACACTCACCATCTCTCTCTCTCTCTCTCTCTCTCACACATTCACACACACACATATACATATACAAACAAACAAAATATACAGTATGCTTTGTTTGGATCGGTATCTCTCCTGAGTTCCTCCTGACCTCCTTGATATTCTTCCCACGGCTCCCAGTGGGTGCACCCTCGTATGAGTTGCCTATCCAGTATGCCACATTATCACGGGCAACAGGGCGACCTAGCAGCTTGAACCTGTCCCGCTCCAAGAGTATAAGCAACTCTAACCCGGATCTTGCAACCACGCCTGCCTCCCCTGATGAGGAAGTGCAGAGAATCATTGGAAACAAGGTGAGTATGCAGCACTCTGTCCCTGGGGGTCTTCGCATACACACACCACCTCTTCCTGTCTCCATCCTTATAAGGTATATTAATGCACTGCCTCGTCCTCTGCTTCACTAGAAATATTAAAGTAGCTCCTTTTCCTTTCTTTCACCTAATTAGACACATTCATGCACCGCCTGTTCGTTTTTTTGGATGACCGCATGTATTTGAAGGACACCACTTCCTCTCTTCCTCCTGATGGTGTCTCTTCTGGAATTCTACTAAACTGCCGACTACTTTCTCTACCAGTTTTCTTTCTAATGACATACATTAAGTCACTTCCTCTGCCTAAGCAGGTACACTTTAGACTCCACCTCTTCCTGTCTTCTACATGATTGCATGCATTTAAAAGCACCGCCTCTTTCCATCTTTTTGCCGGATTAATTATTGTTGAAGCACCTTCTCTTCCTTTCTGCTTGGTAATTGGATTAAGGCACTTCCTCTTGTCTACTTCCTAATTAGATCAATTTAGGCCTCCTCTCTGTTCTTCTCTTTCCAACTGCTTGTCTTGTATGGAAAAAGATGCTTCTCCGGACATTGTTGTACCATGGTATCTGTGTCTAGTCCTGTGCTGTGCTCCATTTCTACCAACGCCAGGACTGTCCCACAACGGATCACTTGAATGCTGCTCTTGCAGGCTTCCTGATTGGCCCAGTCTTTGTTGACACTTGACCAGTTCAAGTCTCTTACACACACACACACACACACACACACACACACACACACACACACACACACACACACACACACACACAGAGTTATCTTTCAAGGAGCTATGTCTTCTTGATCAAGACAGCTCCCTGTGGACTTGCTCTTCCTGCTGGCACTGGAATTGCCCCATGGGAGAGCATGTCTGCACTGTGGCCACACCTACCTCCTGCTGTGTCTGCCACGGCTCTCTCTCTGGTGAATGATTTCCATGCCTGTTGTTGGCCTAAGATTCACAGGCCTGTGCTCTGCCTCTTTTTCCCTGTGTGTGGTGCTGGGATCAGGGCATCGATCGCTCTCACTCCTGGGTGAACCCTGCTTATGCCCCCGGGGGCTCCAGGGCGGTGCTCCGCCGGAATCCCGCCTCCAGCTGCGAGCTCAAGCAGGTGCACCCTTCTCCTTCCCCCTCCTCGCATAGGCAGCTGCTGTAGCTTTAACAGGAATACGTGTGTGAGTGTGTTTGCGGAGATGGGTGTGTAGAAGATCTGTAATTATATTTCCTGCTCAGTCTTTGGCTTTCTCTGTTCCACCAATCACTTCCCTCCATCTTTTTTGCTTCACCTGTAACCTCTATTCCTTTGCTCTGCTCCACCAATCACCTCCCTCCAACTCTCATGCTCCAATAGTCATCTGTTTGTACTCCTGATCCTGCTTCACCAGCATCTCCTCCATACCCTTGATCCATTAATCCATTTTGCTCCTCCCTGGTAGTTTACATGAACATACAAACTCACATACACTACACACAGCAGGCTTTCTTGACCTACCTACCACAATGATGACAGTATTGAGAGTAAGGAATGTGCTCATGATGGCAGCTTCTCTTTAGGGTGAGGAGGTATTAGCCCTGCCCCATCATCATCATCATCATCCAGCTTTTTCACAGGTCTTTTCAATCATGTTGTTTTTGACTCTTAAACTCAACCCTGACAAAAAAGCCTTCAATTTCATTCTGTAGGAATTAAACCCCATCAACATTTTCAGTTTGGACAAATCAATCCCAGAATGCTGCTGGTGTTTAATAAACAGCTATGTTGAAGTGATGCTTCAGGTTGAGTTTAAGAGTCTGTCACCAATCTTGGCTCCACCCCTTTACCTATCCTTTGCTTCCATCTCTGTCACTGCCCATTCGTCTGTCTTAGGCGTGTGAGCGCAGCACCAATCGCATGTCTGCCTTCCTTGAGAGCACCGCCCACTGCACTGGCCCTGCCCGGCAGGTCACTAGGAAGGTAACGTGAATTCACAAACGCGTGCATGCACACGCACACATGCACGCGCGCGCACACACGCACACACACACACACGCACACACACACACAGAGGCCTAGACTCATGCACTCTTCTCAGATTTACTCAGGAGTGGACATTATACACAGTGAAAATGGAGGTAAATTCAGGAAGGACTTAATTGGTTCATAGGTTTCTAAATTTGGCTACATATGTTAGAAAGAGAGATAATTAATTATAATGGTATACTACAATATGTAATGATTAGTATTTGATACTGTTGTGTGTTGTATGTGTACTTGGGTATAGTCTGAGTGGGGAAATATGCATTAAAGCATCATCTTTTGTAGTGAGGAAGTATGTAAAACGATTTTTTAATAAAAAATAAGGTCCCCCGGAGTCAGATGTGGGGATGTTAGTCGATGTCCTTCTACAGATATTGCAGTAAACCAGTGTCACACAAGTATGCTCATATTCCACTCATTTTTTCCACCTAACACCACTGCATGGATGTGTTTCAGTCTGCATGATGTGCAACGTCCTTTAAAGTGATTGTGTGTGTGTGTGTGTGTGTGTGTGTGTGTGTGTGTGTGTGTGAGCGAGAGAGAGAAACAGCAAGCAAATCCCTTGTGTAATTGCAGCGTAGTATCTGTGTAGTACAGTTTTTTTTTCTGTTTAAAAAAAAAAAAAAACTATTGTGATTGTACTGTGGTGCGTGTGGCCTCTGCTCTGACTCTTCCTTATGCCCCACCTAGTTGCTCCATGAGGAGCTAGCTCTCCAGTGGGTGGTGAGCACCAGTGCTGTGAGGGAAGCAGCCTTGCAGCAGGCCTGGTTTTTTTTCCAGCTCATGGTCAGTACCATCACACACACACACACACACACACACACACACACACACACACACACACACACACACACAGAGTCTCTTATTGTGACTTACTCAGTCCCTCTGCTCCCCAGGTGAAGAGCATGGCCCATCACCTGTTTCTCACCTCCCGTGTGGATGTGCCAAGGCGCCAGCGCTTCCCAGACCGCTTTGTGGATGACATTGCCGCCTTGGTGTGCGCTATCAGTGCTGACATTGCCAGCCGATATCACAAGGTAGTGCGTCGGAGGCGCCGATCAGATACACTCCATTCACCTTATTCAAGTATGTGGTGGTAGCAAAAAACAGGCATGTGAAGGTCACATCACAATGCATCCCCACAGCAGGTATGTTTAACAGGAGCTGTCGTGACCCTTTTTCTATGGAAACGCAAACCTACCAAACGTGTCTGCAGTGCCTCCTTCTGGTGTCATCATAACATGCACCTACCCTTTTAACTTCCTCCCCAGGATAAAATGAATCAGGCCTTTTCTTAACTGAATAAGTACTCTGAATGTGGCTCCCACTATTCTGTGTTGTTTTTGGTTAATGGAAGGGTTATGGGATCTGAACAATCATCTCTGTCTAACCCCAACCCCTCCTGGGCAGGATGTGGAACTGGTGGAGAGGCTCAACTGCAGCTTAGCCTTCTTCCTCAATGACCTGCTCTCACTCATGGACCGCGGTTTTGTCTTCAACCTCGTCCGCTCCTACTATAAACAGGTACACAGGCGCGTGCGCACGCACGCACGCACGCACGCACACACACACACAGAGCACCCATTCCCCTCTTCTTTTGAGTAGATCTCCAACAAGCTGCAGACTACGCCGAATCCAAGTGCACTGACTGCCCTGCGAATGGACTTCACCCGCATCATCTGCTGCCATGAGCACTATGTCACATTGAACCTGCCCTGCTCCTCCGTTACCCCCCCAGCCTCCCCTTCACCATCTACTTCTTCTACAACCTCCCAGGTGCCCTTGCTACTCCCACTTGCCACTCACTCTCTGGTCACCTGGCAACCACATCACTCACACTGCTTGCCTCTGTGCCCCTTCCCTGCTCCCCATCCCACAGAGCTCGGCTTTCTCCTGCCAGGCACAGGACCAGAGTGTGGCCAGCATGTTTGAGCTTTCGGTGCCCTTCCGGCAGCAGCACTTCTTGTCCGGCCTTCTACTGACAGAGCTTGCACTTATCTTGGAGCCCGATGGCGAGGGGTGAGTCCTCAGTTGCACGCTGCCACATCTTGCCACCAGGGGGAGACACACTTTGTTTTTCAGGGGGTGACTGTCAAAGCCTGTATTTATACAAACAGTATACCCCTCCTTGATCTCTCCAGGGCCTTCTTCCTCCACAAGAAGGCCATCAGTGCTGTACACACTCTGCTCTGTGGCCATGATGCTGATTCGCGCTACACTGACTCCCAGGTGCGCGCTCATATCGCCCAGCTCTACCTGCCTCTAATACCCATCGTCATGGAGACGCTCCCTCAGTTGCATGACTTCACTGGTGAGTGAGGGGTCCTGCTCTCCTGCAGGTGTGTATGAACAGGGTGTGCAGCAGCGTGTTTGAAATGTGTGCGTTTGCATGTTGGCAGACACCTCCCCTTCCCGCATGCGCCACGCTTCTGCACACACTGCTGATGACGGAGATGCTGATACTGGCAGTACCATCAGCCAGTCAGTCGCCATGGCAATCGCTGGATCTCCCTTGCCTCACTCCAAGGCAAACCCTTTTGCCTTGCCCGCTGTGGTAAGTTGCACCCCCTGTCGAGCACACTATACTGTTGGTGCTCAAGTGCACTCTTACATCTGTCTCTCTGTGTCAGGCGGGGCGCTCCTGCAGTTCCCTGTCAGCCGAGTGCAGTCGCACCCTGCTGGTGTGCTTCCTGTGGGTGCTGAAGAATGTTGATGCGACCCTACTAGAGCGCTGGGTCTCAGACCTTTCGGTAATACAGATCAACCGCCTCCTGGACCTCCTGCATCTCTGCATCTCCTGCTTTCAATACAAGGTAGATCCCGCTCAGAGCTGGCCTCGCTGTCCTCGGATTGTACAGCGTGGCTGTCACGTGCACCTCTCCAATTGGCTCGTGGACAGCACATGTTTCTGATATCACCAGGGGAAGAAAGCCTTGGAGAGGATCAACAGCCTCACGTTCAAAAAGTCCCAGGACATGAAGGCACGTCTAGAGGAGGCCATACTGGGCACAATCGGGGCGCGGCAAGAGATGGTGCGGCGCAGCAGAGGTATCAAGCTCATTGTGTATGCATGCATGTGTGCGTGTGTGCCTGCATGTGTTCACGCATCTCTCTTGTGCAATTGTCCCCAGAGAGGAGTCCATACGGAAGCCAGGAGAATGTCCGTTGGAGAAAGAATGTGACACACTGGAGGCAGCCGACAGACCGTGTGGACAAGTAGGTGTCTATCTTGTGTGGACAGCAGGTTGGACAAACAACCAGGAAACAAACCTGAATGAGGGCTGATTAGCTTACAAATACAGCAGCACGCTTACAACTTTTGTTTAGTTTTACTACTGAGTGAGAGTCACTGGTACCCCGTGGTCATCACAAACCAATAACAGGCAATGAAGCCAATAAAAATTTTGATTTCTCTCAGTTTACTTATGAAGCTGGGTTTGTAATATTATTAATTGTTCTAAGAAATAAAAAGAAAATGTAAGACATTATATGCATAAGTACTATATGCGTAAATATTTTTGTTACAATAAAATTTGAAATGGTTGAAAATGCATTGTCTTCAGAAAGTGCCAATTGTTGACCGTTTTATCCCATAAACCTCTGCAATTTTCGTCATCTTGTCACTAATCAGCAACTCAGGAAAACCAAACTTGCACTGTAAGTACTGTAAAAATAAGTCGGATTAAGATGGCCCTCCATTTAAGCTCTGTTTGGATGGTCTTTACAGCCATCTGTCTGCACAGCAGGAAAAAAAAGGTCTCATTTGCTTCACTAGATTTAGAAATATTTGAAAACAGAAGGAAATAAAGAGAAACTGGATAATATTCATATCTTTCAAACTTTGTAAGTGTAATGCGAGGAGTCATTGTGGTTGTGTTTACAGTGAACTGTGGACTTCTGGTTAATTCTGTTACATTCACACATGTCACGCAGGTCGAAAGCAGAGATGGAGCAGGAGTCTGTGGTTGATGGGAACCTTGCAACAGAAGCTTCCCTCATCGTTCTGGACACATTGGAAATCATTGTGAAGGTAAACTAGGGCCACATACACATACGCATACCCACACACACTCACTTTCTGACACACCAGTTGTCTCGACCTCGCAGACGGTCGTGGTATCAGAGATGAAGGAAAGCGTTCTCGGCGGGGTGCTCCGGGTTCTGCTGCACAGCATGGCAGGCAACCAGAGTGCCCTCTTCCTCCAGCACTGCTTCACCACCCAGAGGGCGCTGGTCTTCAAGGTCAGTCCCTGTATGTCCCGTGTGTGTGTGTGTGTGTGTGTGTGTGTGTGTGTGTGTGTGTGTGTGTGTGTGTGTGTGTGTTTCCATCCTCAGCCACCCTCTGTCTCCTTACCCAGTTCCCGGAGATGCTGTTTGAGGAGGACACAGAACTGTGTGCCGACCTGTGCCTGCGCCTGTTGCGTCATTGCAGCAGTAGCGTGGGCTCTGTGCGCAGTCATGCCAGTGCCTCACTCTACCTGCTCATGCGGCAGAACTTCGAGATCGGCAACGTGAGTCTGCCGCACACACCCCATTTGAGCGTGTTAGTTTGTGTGTTTGTACGCTTCATGATTTTTGTCTTCCTATTTTCAGAACTTTGCTCGTGTGAAGATGCAGGTGACCATGTCTTTGTCTTCGCTGGTGGGGACGTCACAGAACTTCAACGAGGAGCACTTGCGGCGCTCATTGAAGACCATCCTCACCTACGCTGAGGAGGATGTGGAGCTGAGGGACTCACCCTTTCCAGAACAGGTAACTCCCATGAAGTGCAGGAAAATTTGAGGGACGTGTGTGGCTGGAGTTTGGTACACTTTAGTCCTGGTATTGAGAACTCATCTTTAGTGTTAACAGTGAAGCACCTGGTAGCATTGTGGTTAGTGTTATCACTTTATTTTGATACAGAAAAATTATAATGATAGTTGTAGCCCTGTTAGCTGGTCCTTGTTTGTTTCTGAAAATGGGCTGAATATCAAAGATGTATAATTTTTTTAAATTCAGTAATTATAATGCAATTACTTAATCTCATATTTGATATTGGTTATTATTTGATATGGAAAAAATTCAGATTTATTCCAAGTTTAGTAACACATTAAATTAGAATCAGTACCACAGCAAAGCAGTTTTAATTTTTTATGGTTTGTTCCAGAAAAAGAATATTATGAATTTCTATTTTTTTATTTCTCCACAAATCTTTTTTGGACGTTGCACAGTTGCAATCACAAACATGAGCCTATATAGAAAGTTTCCCTTCTATGTCTGAGTGGTTTTTTTTTTTTTGTTACATCTAGATTTGGAAAAGAGGTAATAGATTTTATTTTTATTTAATTTTTTTTTGCTTTTTTTTTTCCATCTTAATAAATTCCAAAATGAATTTTCAATTTTATAGTGGCAATTTTAAGGTTTACTTAAAAATTTAGGTCTGTAGGGTAATTGTAAGGCACTTTTTCATGAAGGTTCTAGTGTATATAAAATAAAATGTAAAAAAAAAAAATTGAATTTAAGTAAACACACCGTGCTAATAATGATCAGGAAAATGAAGACTATATGTCACAAAATAAATGAATAAATAGAAAATGAAAGCATGTTTGTGCAAAATGGAGCACATTACAACCAAATGAGAACACAGGTGAGACAGTAGAGTGCCATATGGCAGCTGAGAACATCAGCCTGCGGTTCCCACAATACAGTGTGTCTCTGTCTCTCTCGCAGATTATCGCGGTGTTCCAAACATCTCATGCTTGACCTGATGTGACAGGCAGAATACATGAGCTGACTAACAATATTCAGTGTTAATAAATAATATAGGACCAGATGTGGAAAAACTGAATATCAGGATGCAATAAGAGGATGTTTTGTATGTTTCTCAGGTGCAGGATCTTGTGTTCAATTTGCACATGATCCTCACAGACACAGTCAAGATGAAAGAGCACCAGCAGGACCCAGAGATGCTCATTGACCTCATGTACAGGTAGGCGCTTGTGTTCCCTATGTCATCGCGCAGCCCGAGTGACGTTCTGGCCGTTGAACCCTGCAAAAGGTCCACCCTCTGCCTTTTTCCCCACAGGATCGCCAAGGGCTACCAGAATTCACCGGATCTGCGGCTCACGTGGCTCCAGAACATGGCTGGGAAACACTCAGAGCGGGCGAACCACGCGGAGGCAGCACACTGCGTGGTGCACAGTGCTGCCCTGGTGGCTGAGTACCTCAGCATGCTGGAGGACACCCGCTACCTGCCCATTGGATGCGTTTCCTTCCAGGTGAGGGGTTGGGTCCTGCATTGACCAAGTAGTGTGTCTGAGCTGAAAGTGGTGAAGACATGTAATGGATAGCAGTGAAGATGTGTCACTGACATATGATCCTGGTGACAGAGCATCTCGTCCAATGTGCTGGAGGAGTCGGCTGTGTCTGACGACATCCTTTCCCCTGAGGAAGAAGGCATTTGTGCAGGGAAGTTCTTTACAGAGTCTGGCCTGGTGGGGCTCCTGGAGCAGGCAGCATCATCCTTCAACATGGTGAGAGGGTTTGAACTCTGGGGCACCATGGGGATGGGATTTAACGTGGAAACCAGCAATCACTGTGTACGTGTTAATATTTTTGTCAGGCGGGGATGTATGAGGCCATCAATGAGGTGTATAAAATCCTCATCCCCATCCACGAAGCAAACAGGGACTTCAAGAAGCTAGCAATCGTACACGGCAAGCTGCAAGATGCCTTCAACAAGGTGTACAACCAGGTGTGTGGGGGTGTGTGCATGCGTGGGTAGGTGCAAATGCAACCTGTATTTACATGTCCAGCCAACAGTCTCACCCAATCAGACAGGAGCACGGTACTGCCTTAATTCAACTCACCTCCACAGTGATTTTTATTTAGCTTTATCCGAGATTTTTTTAAGAATCAGTAAGTGGAGCGATCTCTGCAGTGGGTTGGTAGTAAAAGTACCTTGGGAGTTACAAATGAGAGCAAAATGCAAACTGTGAATGACAGCAAACTTTGGAGCAAAACGAGTTACAGACTTCCAGATGTGTTGGTAAGTTAAGGACATAGAGTGGCACAATAACATTAAAACATTGTCAGTATTTTGATTGTAGTGAAAATTAGAGTAGGGATAAGATATAGACTGGTGGTGAATGATTTGCATGGATTAAGTCACTGGAGTTAATAAACTGGAGAGAAATCTTGTAAGGATATGGTTGTGCCAGGAATGTAGGGTTTCAATGTACCCCCCCTCCAGGAGCAGGATGAGTGTAAGTCAGACATAAAACAATAAACCCTACATGAAATACATCATGATCCTGATCGCTTTGTTGTCTGCGAGTCCTGTTGTCCACTATCTGTTAAAATTCTTGTTCTAATTTAATGCTTCCTTTCTTCCTCCACAATGTCCTCCACACCTGCTTCCTGTCTGCCGGGGGTCCCAGAGCTCGGGATGGGAGGTAAGCTCTTCATACCCTGTGTTCTGGAAATGATCCTGAAAACTTTCCTTTTCTTGAAAAGTTGATTTTAATGTGATTTTAGTACATACATGTACATATACATAACTGGATCAACATCAATTTGTTGTTTGTTCATTTGTGATTGATATTTTAATGCCTGTTATTAATGCTTCAGTAAATGAAAGAATATACTTGAAACCATTAATATGTCTCTCTCTTTGCATCTTTGATTATCTGGTCCTGTTTGGTCCTTCATCGCCTTGGTGCTCTGCTGCTCCTTTTCAATGGGTGAGTATGGTCATACACAGGTTTATCTGTGTTTATTCACTCCCTCTGTGTGTCATCCTGCTCCCCAGATTTGCTACACTGGTCCTGGTGAACATAGCTGAACGGCTCATGTTCTTTGTGGTTGAGAGGGCTGTTCATCTCTCCAGCTGCCAACTTTCTCCATCTTTCCAGTCTGGATTTACTTGCACACGCCACACCTTTGTCTTTGTTTCTGTTCAATGGAAGTGTCTTCCTCTCAGTAGCAGTTGATCTTCAGAGCCTCATTCGGGCCAAGCTACCTCAAGCTGTGACATCCAGGTCCATGTCTGTTACTGTTATTTACTCTTAACTCGATTCCCCACTTCCACTCTGGTTCTGCAGGGAGTAGAGAATGTTTGGGACCTACTTTCGCGTTGGCTTCTATGGCTGTCGCTTCAGTGACCTGGATGAGCAGGAGTTTGTGTACAAGGAGCCATCTATCACCAAGCTGGCTGAAATCTCCCACCGCCTGGAGGTACGTCCAGTGTGCAGCTAAATTCAGACTTCACATCTGGACCTGTTCTCAGTGCGGGTTCCAAATTGACCACGATTGATTTGTTGGTCTTTGGGGAACCATCTTTGTGTACAGGAATTTTATTCCGAGCGCTTTGGGGATGATATGGTGGAGATCATCAAAGACTCCAATCCTGTGGACAAAACCAAGCTTGACCCAAACAAGGTGAGATGTTACATCAGATGATGAAGAACTGAAGCTGTTGGGTTACATGGCTTGGGTATTCCTCTAGCGTGATTTAGTCATCTTTCCATGTTTGTGGCCTCCAGGCATACCTGCAAATCACCTATGTTGAGCCCTACTTCGATACGTACGAACTGAAGGAGCGCATAACCTACTTCGATAAGAACTACAATCTGCGCACGTTCATGTATTGCACACCATTTACTTTGGATGGGCGTGCGCACGGCGACCTCCACGAACAATACAAACGCAAGACTATCCTCACCACCTCACACGCCTTCCCCTACATCAAAACCCGCATCAATGTCATTAACAAGGAGGAGGTATGTCCCAAACCCTTATTGATCAACAGAAAGTTGTCCTCACCGCTCAGGATTGAACTGGCAATGTTATTGCGATGCCTTTGTCCTTGCACAGATCATCCTGGTGCCCATTGAGGTGGCCATCGAGGACATGCAGAAGAAGACCCAGGAGCTGGCCTTCGCCACTCAACAAGACCCCGCAGATGCCAAGATGTTGCAGATGGTGCTCCAGGGCTGCGTGGGGACAACCGTAAATCAGGTGCCCTTCTGGGAGTTGTGTAAACATATCGACCCTGCCTCTGGGGGGTCTGTTTATATGTGTTCCTGTGGTTTATTTGTGCAGCTTTGTGCAACCGTATCTCTTTCGACCCAACTGTTGATTCAGTTTCGGTTTGACACAAATATTTGCCCATTCTCTGTCAAATAGGACAACAAACAGTAACCATGGAGAACAGTTGAAATACTTCTTTGAGAATTCAAACTGAGGTGTGTGTGTGTGTGTGTGTGTGTGTGTGTGTGTGTGTGTGTGTGTGTGTGTGTGAGGGAAAGAGAGACCAAGTGAGAGACAGAGCAAGCAAGAGAGAGTGAGGGACTAATGATATCCCCCCCATCCCAGGGTCCGCTGGAGGTGGCACAAGTCTTCCTCTCTGACATCCCAGAAGACCCAAAGCTCTTCCGCCACCACAATAAGCTCCGCCTCTGCTTCAAAGACTTCACTAAGAGGTGGGCAACCCCCCACAAGAGCAATCCCCCCCCACCCTCCTGTCCCATAACCCTTCACTCACCATGTACCTGTCTCCCTCTGTCCATGTCTCTTTTTTCACAGGTGTGAGGATGCCCTGCGCAAGAACAAAGCCCTCATAGGGCCTGACCAAAAGGAGTACCACCGTGAGCTGGAGAGAAATTACGCCAAGCTGAAGGAGGCGCTGTGTCCTCTCCTGAATCGCAAGATTCCACAGCTGTACCGGACCTTGGCACCCGGCTCATCTCACACGCACCGGTAACCATGGCAGCCACAGGCATAGCACACCTAACCTTAACAACATCAGGGAGAGACTGGTCTGCCAACTCTTTAGTATTAGCTTGTATGATGACAGATGGGTGGGTTGTAGACCACCATCCACAGGACAACACTAATATTTTAAGCATAAGAGCTAAAACAGATGATAGCAAGACGTTGGCAATAGCCGATAAACTGTGGGCAGCTTCACACAGTCTCGCTCTCTCTGAGAGGAAACAGAGGGTGGCTAAAGATGGAGACACACATATATATACACACACACATTCAGTGTGATGATGACACCCTCTGAATGATCTGCCACTGTCCTGTGGTTCTTGGTTGCATCATCACATCACTGGCTGCTCTTGGGTCATATTGGAACCAGTTACATGGCAAGGTGTGTGTGTGTGTGTGTGTGTTCATTCATCTCCATATTATCGCAATAATTTCTGTCACTCCTTGTTGATGCTCTGTTTCTTCACTCTGTGTCTCACACTGACAGGAACTCCCTGGGCAGATCCAGCCTTCGCAAATCAGACTGCTGAAGAAAAAGAGGCTCCCAGCAAACCGCCCTTTGACCGCTCCTTTCTCCTCAAGCCTTTTGATCCCACTTTCTCTTCCTCTCCATCCCCAACCAATTGCAGTCATGTCACCCTCTTCCTGTCACCACGACCTTGGTGTGGCTTTGATTTTCTGCCCGCCAAGATGAACTCATTGCCACAAGGCCACGCTGGGGACGGTTTCCGTGTCCTGCGGTCACACTGGCATGGTCCTGACCACCAGCTGAGAATATTACTCATCTTACTTTCCTTTAACTATGCCATTTTAGCTGATACACCATACAACTGTTTGACAGAATGTAGCTGTTTTTGACATATTGCTGTTATTTTTTTAACTGAAAATGAACACCAAAAGAATTATACTGCCCTGATGTCTGTTTGTGCACATGCGCCAGTGGCAAACTGACAGCTTCACTTTGGACCAAACCCTTAAATCAGGTCTAGTTAGGCTGTGTGTTTAGTATGGAGGCATGCAGGTTGCTATGGTAGCTTCTGAACTTCAAGCTATACCTGCAGTTTCCAGTGACCTTTTGCCGTGTTTATGGAGCACAGGTGGAGCTCAGGTGTCCACTTCTCTGAGAGCAGCATGAAGGACAAGGCTTCTCCGTGCTGTGATATAACCAGGTCACTTCTTTAACTGAATGTCTGACTGCTGTACTGTGCCAACTACTGCATGTTTTTTAAGAAATTAAGTTATGATGGATTTTTTTTACAGCTTTGCATCAAATGTTTTTCTTACTCTTCACAAGCAGAGTTTTTCACATAATACTGTATAAATGTTAGAGAATAGGAAGCTGTGGAGTAGTAATAGTATCTTTGTTGTGAAATAAAAAAAATAATATACAAACCTGTTCGGGTACAGATATTTGTGCTTAAATTTGTTTTTCAGTATTGTTTGTATTATTTAAGTTACATGCATGCAGCGTTTGCAGCTGTCGATCACTTGCTGAGATGTAGCCACTTACTTTTGTCCCCTGTAGTGAACACACATATATATATTTATTTATTTTTATTTTTTTGCATGTGTCTCCCACGCTCTATATGGTGAAGTGCTGAAGCCTTATGCATCTTATAGAGGATGATCTCAGTTTTTAAATGATACCACATGTTTAGAGGTGGGGTTTGGGCAGGTTCCTAGGAATTCAAGAAATGTATTCCAAAAACCATTTTGCTGGGTCTTGGTCCTGATGCGTGCAGCGCTTCTGTTGTCAACCCACTGCTCTGTGGAGGACAAACAGGAGCAATGGGAAGGATGACAGTTGCAAGTGAGGCCTGGGCCGGGAGGGGGAGCTGTGTGTGTGTGCGTGTGTGTATTATGCTACTTTTCTCGTGTGCGCTAAAGAAACGGCAAGGGAAGGGACAAAGGAGCACCGTGAGTGTGCGTGTATGTATGTGAGCTATGTACGGAGAGGGTGCGGCTCCAAGTTTCAAAAACAAGACAGACACAGCAGCAAAAATGCTAAAAACAGTGCTTCTTCTTGGCTTGGGGGAGGAGAGGGATCAGGACAGCAGGGCCAAGCTCAGGGACAGCAGCTGGGGTGGGGCAAAGAACCAGGGCAGAAGAGAAAGCCCACACTATGCACATGACTAACAGACTGCTTATGTTGTTTATAAATACAACAAGCAGTAGGCCAGCTTTCAACTGCTGGTGAGCTGAAATTGAACAAACCTTTAGTCATAATCTATGTGGATGAGGTGATCTTAAAGCGATGTCATTAAATTTCGCATTAACCCATCCGTAATTTTACTCCTCTACCCCGATCAGGGGGTGGAGGTCTGGAGCCTCTGCCAATCGCTGGGCTGCGGGCTACGAAACTACACCTGGATGGGACGTCATGGACCACCTGCAGTCCAGCATCATTTCTCAGTTTAGTTTAGACAGTTAAAAATGTGACTTTGTTTAATAACTGCAGTATAACGCATCGGCATAAATGAGGCACAGCAGGCAGCAGAGGCTCCTGTGTCCTCCTGTGGGAGTGGGCAGGGTGGAGCAGGGTCCAGGGTGCGGACAGCCGTCACAGCGCCCAGCAGCGTGTGTGTGGGTTCGGTCCACATTTAGCCACCTAGGAGCGCAAATAATGTCATAAAACAAGTAAACTCTTAAACCACATTCAGTCCATAATTGGCTTTCAACATCGCCTTGTGTATTTGCGCTTTTTAACTATGCTTGAGGACAGTAAGACTTTGTTCACGCTGGAAAACTGCGCAAACTATGCGGAAGAATAACATTCCGTTGCGTAAAATGTTAATGCTTTAGTGAATGATAAAGTGCAGCGTATTATTTACAGTTACAGTAATAACGAAATACATACACGCTACTTTGGTTACAGTGCAAGTGGGTAACTATTACTTCAGCAAAACAATGCATTTTTCGACAAAGATTTCAATTATAAAAATAATATAAAACGACTAAGATGAAATAGATTCCAAAAACACGAGCGCTTTCGGAATAAATTCCGCCAAGGTCTCAGCAGCGTGCGCTTCAGCGACCACCCGTTTGCTCCTTTGTTGGCGTTTTCGGGCCCCCCACACACACCTCTTGGACCGGGCGCTCCGAGATTCGGAACCGCGTGGACCTGTCCGTGGCTCTTTAAGAGTGCGTGTGTCCGTCCGTATGTTTGTGTGCGTGCGCGCGCGCGCGCGTGTCCGTGGGTGGGGGGCGCCCAGTGGGCGGGTTCTCCCTCTTGCGGTGTTTTTGTGTCGCTGTCAGTGCGCTTTTCGCGGCTCCTTTCGGACCCTGGCAGCGGGACCGCACGGGGAGAGGTAAGCGCACACAGACCCCCCGCGGGCACCCTTTTGTCCTTTCCTGTCCGCGCGCGCGCTCGTCCGTTCGAGAGTAATTGCGGGAATAAATCAGTTCGACGCGCTAAACCCCCCCCCCCTCCTCCTCCTGGTTCGGGGTTTCTGGTGCTCTGCGTCCGTTTTCTCCTGCGGGGAAAAACGGACTGAAATCCTCGTTTTTTGTTGCAATTAACGCAACTGTGCTGTAATTAATGCAATCGATATAATTATGCGCTTCGCTCGCGCCGCCGTTTGCGTGGATCCCGCGCGCTCTGGGCGCCGCCAGGTAGAAAGCGGCGCAAACACAGTAAAAACAATAAAGCGATCGATGCGGTGTGCGAAGCGGGATAAAAGCGGCTCCTCCGCTCTTGTGGCGGCGTGGGCAAGTGTCGGAGCCCCGGCTGTCAGTCACAACTTATTGACGGTCTGCACCGGTGTGCGTGCGTGTGCACGGCGCAAAACGTTGCGGTTTGTACAGCGCTACGGACGCTCAGCTGCGCAGTTTCTCATTTTGTTCTAGAAGGTGCGGTCTGGGGTTGAGAGCTGATGTTTTTTCTGTGGGGCGCGGTGCTGAGGCTCGCACCCCGCTGCAGGACAGGGTTTGTCCTGGGTTTCTTGCTGGGAAAGGAGCGCTGGGACAGGGTGGGTCGCCCCCCTTCATCACTTCCAGATGTGCGCCGGTCGTGAGGCTTGCCTGCGCGAATCTCGCTGTTCCCGCAGATAAACACCCCCCCCTCCTTCCCACCGCAAAGCACTGACCCCCCAGTGAGTTTTCATTATTATCATTTTGTTTTTAAAAACTTTAATCCAACCTCGTACTTAACGCTGTCTAACTTTGCCCCCCCCCCCCAAAGTGCTCCTTTTATTTGTTGGTTTTGTTAACACTGGGTAGCCTGTTTAAAAAGCTTGTGACGATTAATACTCTTGTTTTGCTTTATAACCGCTTTAAAAGCGTCATTGTGCTGTTCCTCATATGATTCGTCATATTTATTAATCATGATGATGCTGGGGGGCTCTTCGGTCGCGTTTGACCCGAACACGTGACTGACAGAGGGGGTCAGTAGGTTGCTGAGTCGAATCCCCACCGAGGAGAGGGACACCCCCTCGCTTCCTCGCCGTTAGGTCCCCTTTGCGCGCACATGAATGCATCGATGTAAAAGTACAGCGCGAAGATGTTGTTCGTGGCCGGATGGTGAGCTTCCATTTGGTACGGGGAGGTGATGACGTCATCCTGCAACACCCAAACCCGGCGCGAGGTGAGAACAGGGGAGCTTACGTCATCCTGCTCCGCGCGCACGCAAAGGTGCCACTCGTGCTTTTGTTCTCGCGGAGGAAGATGGGCGGTGCAAGGTCGGGCCCTGGTCCGATACCATTATTATTATTATTATTATTATTATTATTATTATTATTATTAATATTATTATTTATTATTGGCTTTCTAATCGAAGGCGCTGCTTTGCACTGGAGGGCCCCAGGTTCCAATCCCACCTCCTGCGTTAGCACCCTTGAGTATGGCAGTTACTCTGTCTTGATAAATAGTTAGCCGTGCAAATAATTGTAGGTATTTTAACACTGTATCAGCTAAATAATTGAAATATATAATACATTTTTATTAATTTTTATTATTACTATTACTTGAATGCCTCTGTGATCAAATGAGAGTTTGTCCAGAATTTGCTATTGTTGTCGGTTTGCTGGTGAACAAAGGGCAGCGTGACTGGTTCTATGGGTTTGGGGTTGGCAGTAGAGATGGGACTTGGATCTATTCTGGGAGTGGGAGTGGGATTGAGCATGGAGTTGGTGGTAGTGGGGCCGAGTTTGGGACTAGGATTTGGATTGGGTACTCCCTTTCCTCCCTTTGTCTGAGATTGACCCTTGAGGCTTTCGTGGCATTTGTACTTTCGCAGCCCCCCCCCCCGCCCCCCCCCAGCTACGCTGCCAGGCACCAGACCGCACTGAGCTCTCAGTCTGAATAAATATTGTTGTAAAGTCTACAAAGTGTTTGATCTCCACTCATTGTCAGTTGATCCATAACCCAGGAGGCAATAAATAGTAAAGCTTGGTGTTTTATTGTCAAAATCACGTAGTGTCAATAAGATTGCTAGCGGGCAGTGCTAAAATGCAGTGCTAGTACGCAGTGCCAACTCTGCCAACACCGCGCGCACGCCGATGTTGTGTGACTGAGAAATATTAACCAAATGCAATGTGCAAAAGATATTTGCTCAAGTTAGGTTTTGTGTTTAATAGTGTTGGATTGCTGACCTTTCTAGAGAAATAAAGACCTTTTGTTCTGAAGTCCTTGGACACACAGGCAAGGGGGAGACCTTTCATGCTTGTGGTCACCGTCATCTCACTTTCCTCACCAACCAGTGGTTATATCAACAACCAGAAGACCTTCTGTAAACTGGCTGTGCTCATAGGGATGTTGATTGTATGCATTTTGTTGTGAGAACATAATGGAAACAAAATTAGCAAACACCCTCTCAATTTACTTTCCGAAAACTATCCCAAAAATGCGTATTCTAGAACAAAAGGGTCGATTCTCACGAAGGCCGTGGCTCCTGCGATAAGCACTGCTGCCTGCTATTCCCTGCACGGCTGCATGACGTTTTTCCATGTCATCAGGGTTCACCCTCATGCTGTTACTCATGGAACTAATTTGTTTACTTTTTAGCTGCCATGACAACCAGATTCATTTGTTTTCAATCTCCGAACTTCCCTCCCAAGTTTCTCTCGCTTCAGCTTCTGTTGTTTCCTATGGTGTCGCGCACCGGCATCCTTCTGTTCAACCACAGAGTCTGCTCACCTTACCGAAAGTACATCCTTGCCGTCGCTCATTTTTCCTGTTCTTATCCCAGTTCCTTTAGCTGTTCCATTACCCAGCGTGCTCTGGGGTTGCGTCATGGGGAGAGGGGTGGAGATTAGCCCCATGGCTAGGAGTTGATTTAGCTCCTTCTCCAGCGACAGCGAGCGACCAACGTCTGCTCCCCAAGCTACGTTCTCGCGTAAATTCAGCCCAAAGCAGTTAGGAGTCCTCGACTCCGGAAACTTCCGCCGCAGTGTTGTCGTTCGTTCCATGCCGAGCCCTAATGGGAAACACAGCCCAGTGCGTGCAGGGCATCTGCAAGCGAACCTGTAGTTAAGAAACATTTTGACGTGGCGCCATTTTTCCTCCTTGCTCCTGCATGCACTTTGTTTGAAATGACCAGAGTAGCAGATAAATAAGTCAGTAAAATAGATGAATGGTCATATTAGGCTAAATTATAGCCAAGTCAGATTCATTATATGCAATGCCGACACCACACTGGAGTTCCCCACATTACAGTTTTATAAACATGTAGATGTTAAGACGTGTGTTGATGTTAAGGTTTAATATTACTTGGCTGTGTATTACGGGGGCCTTTTACGCAGTGGTGGGAGAGCGAACAAATCATACGATGGGTCCCTCTCTCGTACCTGTGACCAAGCGAACGTTGACTTGTGGAATATTTTCTGGGACGGCAGCTGTACTCGAAAACGAAAAATCCGGAGCGCAAATGGGGGCCATCGTCGATGGCTACGTTGCTCCACTTGAATGGGTTGATCTCTGTGAGGAACAAAGCCGATGCTGAATCTCCTCGCCCCGCCATGCCAGCCGGAGTGGTCGGGGTAGCGGTCAGTAATTTAGTGGGATTACAGACTGAAACAAAGCTGGTGCAGTTTATCCTCAATATCGATTAAATATGTGTTAATGCAGCATTGAGATTAGAGCTACTGAGCGGAAATGAGGCACCGATATTAGATTAAACCCTTTGAAAAGAAAAAAAAAATCAGATGTGACCTAACAGTGCTTTCTATGATGTACATAGAACATCTAAGCATCATTTAAAAGTTATTTCTCACCAACACCATACGCTTGTGTCAGGGGGTGTGTATATTTACCAAAGCAAAGAGCTGTGTTAGCAACCCATCCTCAGAAACCCTTGAAGCGCTTTGACGGTGAGAGTGCCGAGTCCGTGCTGGGGGTTACTTTTAGCCCTGTGCCTTAACCACGTGCCGCGCGATACAGTCGTACGGGTGCTCGAACACCTCTTGTTGGCCATACTTTTGCCAAGAGCACTCGCTTCCTTATTTAGCCATTTTGTGCGTGAGTCCTGTCGCACATTTGTTTGCACATACAATAATGCGAGTGGCACCCTTTTCCAGGAGAGCGAGGTGACCACAAATAGCAACGCTGAGCAGGAAATGGCCACACGAAGCCAGAACTGGCAGGTTTCCCATGGCAGCGATGGAAAGTGAAAACTGCCAAGAAAAGCCCATACACGGCCTTTAAAAAATACGTGGAGACCACTGGGGAAAACATGGTCGAGACAGAAGAGGTAAGTCTGACCGTGGCAAAAAATAACAGGGACTTTTCCATGTAAACTGCGCATCCCAAAAATAAATATTCTCAGATAAACTTCCCCTGCAGAAGCGACTGCATTCCGATGCTTTTTCACCAAATGGTACGGCTGGAATTGCTCTCGCGTCTTTTGGGCCCCGTTCGCGGCGCTCTCCCGTTTTTCCGCGGTAATGGCTGTTCTTACGGCAGTGAGATGATAACGGCTCGGTTTGATGATGTCAGAGGTGTGGTGCAAGGGTTAGAAGTTGGCCATGTGAGCCTGCAGCGGACCACCTGAGAGGGAACCCCTCCCCCTGACGTAGCCTTGGTGGATTTGTGCACGTGTTCTGGTTTGGCAATGGAATGGGGCGAGTCCGAAGAGGGGCTTCTTGAGCTCTGGTGTGAGACATCAGGTTTATTGCAGACCGCTTTCTGTTCCAGAACTTTCTTGTCTTTTTGCCTCCCTGCCCCCTCCGCCTCTCCTGTTCTTTCCCTCTCTTTCCCAGGGAGGAAGTGGCTGGGTTGTTTCAGGATCCACTGGGAACTGAGAAACGGAGCTCCCTTTCCTGTAACCCCTTCCTGCCCAAAGTGCCAACTGTCGTCTGCTTGTCGTCCGAGTCGCTTGGTCTTGGTTCGGCAGATGCCAAATGAGACAGGAGGCGTTAGAGGAGCCGTGACCTGCCGGATGCAGAGCATCATCGAGGGAATCTCACTCGTATGTCCGCTCTCTGGAACCTTCATCTTTAGCTTATTAGCTCAGACGGTTGACATGTGGGTAATCTTGATAGCATTGCTGTTGGTGCATAGCCACACTCCTTCTCATCTCATTGGCATGAAGGCTACACCCCCTGTGAAGCGCAACAATTTGACATTGCCGCGACACCACACCCTGCCTTCCTGACTCAAGCTTTCTGATGGTGTGCCGATGACTTCATTGGGAGAGATGTTATGAACCGTGGACGTTCAGAACTCGTGATTATCCCTTGGCTCGGGTTTTTGGCGTCCGAACACATGCAAATGAAATGATGCTTGAGGTCTGAGAGCATCTTGCATGATGGTCATCTGTGTTTCTCAGAAGGACACACGGTGAATTGAACTTTGTCGGGAATACGTACAATGCTGAGGGTGCCAGGAATAGCGTAGGGTTGCCTCTTGGTATGACCGCGCCCGCCACTGCCGCCTCACGGATGAGAAAGGTGGTCTAGCCAAGTCGCCTACCCAAATGCCATCACTGCAGGAGTGTGAGAGCGAAACGCACAGGCCGAAATGTTTCCTATAGACGTCTTAGCTCAGTAGCAACGTGAAACGTTTGTTTTCGGCCAGCATCTCTCACTTAGGGCCGTGATGTCGGAGTCGTGCTTTTGGGGGCTCCAAAACCTCAATCCCAGACGTGAGACCTGGTGGCGCTGTCGTGGGAGTTGCGCGTTGACTCCCTCCCATTGCAGCCTTTGAAGAATTTCCTGCACGCCGGCCAACGGGCGACCGTTTATATCCCCGTCAGCGAAAGATTCAATCTGACCTTATTTTTTCCGCGCAGAGGGAGCGCGGTTCAGCATGTTGAACACTTTGCTGCTCTAACCTACTTCTGCCTGGGATAAATCACTGCGGATGTCAGGGTAAAACGGCGTTATTTTGAGCTGTTTGCGGGACGGTGCGAGGACAAGGCCAGCGGGAGTGTGCTCGCCTCATGTGTTCAACCAGCTGTTTGCATTGTGTCCGTCCGCACCGCACCCCTACGGATGGAGTGTCATGAAACGCTGGGGTCTGACAAAGAAAGGAGAACACACTCAGACCCCCCCAGTCCCGGCAAGAACGCTGTGGGGAAATCTGCATGTGCGTTAAACATGTCTTCATTAACGCGGTTATTAAACAAGTACTTAAATATGTGTTGCCAATGGGAAGTATTTCCAACCTACGCTCTCTCTCTTTCTCTTTCTGTGTCTCTCTCTCACACACACACACACACGCACCCTGTAGTCCTCAACATAAACACACGCATTCTTTGCCAATTCTTGGGGGGCACAGCAGAGTACAGCTGCAGTAGGTCTGGCCAGTTTTACCGCGGTACATTTGCAGACCTGAAGAGTCACCAAGAGCTGCAGCTTATCCTGTGGATATTAAATATTTACCTTAGGAATGTAGTTTTTCTCTCTTGATTTGTAATGTTAATGGTCAGAAGGGCAGGGGTTCGGCGGGATGGGCTGCCTTGGAATGCAGGCAGAGGTGGGGGTCACAGAGCAGAGTCGAGACCTCGGCCAGTGCATTCCTGCAGTCGTGGGACTGAGACCGGCTGGGATGGTGGGAGGGAAAAGCCAGGATGGATGAGGCACCACCCCACCCCAACCAAGCAGCCCCCTGGATGACACAAGAGGTCTCTGTTCACTGTCAGCCCATGGAATCTTAGTACACGGTCTGGGGGGGGGGGTATTGCCAAGGGAGGGAGAGGGAGACCAGAGTAGGTGGCGGGGCAGGGAAGTGAGATTGAATAAAGGAGAGTGTGTTCACTCGGGTAGGGTGGAGGAGTGAGCTGATGGGATGGAGCGAAAGAGAGAAGGGGAGGGCGAGGAGGGGAGGGGCAGCTGGTCGCAGTGTGATGGCCACAGGCCTTGATGTTTGTCGCACTCCTCTAGCGAATTGCACTCTAGTTATATCTCATCAACTGTCTCCTCTCTCTCTCTCTCTCTCTCTCACTCACCCACACACTCTGTCGGCACCATCCTAGACACACACACATTCTCGCTGGTTTGCGACGGACGCTGTGCACCCAAACAATTCTGCGTGTCTGCACTGGCATTGCTCGCAGGATTGTTCTGAGGACATGCAAACGCGCACTGAACCTTTTGCACAAAGGAGAATGGCTTCTCTTTGAGTGTGAGTGTGACTGTGACTTTTGTGTTTCTGGAATTTTGTGTGTGCGCGCACCCGCGCGTGTAAGAGAAAGCAGGAGGGAGAGGCTTTAACGGACTCTTCTGGTAAGGGCTCATAAAATACCGAGGGAATATAGTCAGTGTTTCCGAGTGCCCTACTTTCCTGCACTCAGGCGGGAGCAGGAACAGGCAAACCTCAGTCCAGCTGGGGTCGTGGGATAGGGATGAAGAAGGGAGAATGGCAGCCACATATGAATGCCCACCGAAGGGGATCTGCTCCATCTTTTCTGGTGCTGTCCTTCAGCCTGATGCTCTGTGGCATATTCGGCCAGCAGAACTACAGCGTGGCCTCTAACTCATCAAAACCCGTATAACAGCCAGCTATCACCGGCGCTGGAAGCGGGCGGTACTCGGTGGTATGCATTCGCGGCGCTTTCAGATGGTGGGAATGGGACTTTTTCTTATGTACCGGCATTACCCATAAGCCCCCAGTGCTCTTTTCTGCCTCCTGTTGATCAGATTCTCTGGCTGGGCTGCTCTCCGAGCAAAAGACTGTATTGCGGTTACATCTGTTGTGGACATGAGCAGTTATTCACTGCACAAGTTTTAACACACTTCTCTAATAGTTTCCTGACTCCGTCCGAGTTGCACCCCAGGAGCGGCAGCACCGGTGCTTTACCCCCCTGAACTAATGCAGAAAAACAAGAAGAAATTATGACACAACAACGATTTTTGTAATGAAATGGAGCCAGCGGTTTGGTTTCAGCTGTGAGGAGTCTGTAGAGAGTCAAGAGTGAGCAACTGTTTGGTTTAGAGGTTCTTAACTGTGAGTGTTTGGGTCAACAACATGAGGGAAACCGCTGCTGATACAGTGATGCCGATGTGGACCAGGCATGACGAATGGGGCAGAACTTGGCTCCAGAACAGAAACAACATATGGAAAGATGTCGCACAGGACCTGGAGGCTCAGCTCTGTAGGAGCCGCGATGGTGCTTGTACATACCGGCTAGATCCACGGTCGAGGAGAGGGTGCCATGACTAAGGGGCCGGCAATGACCTTGCACCCAGAATGTGTGAGAAAACAACATGTACAGTTCTTTCTAATCCATTTGGGGCAGAAACCCCTTGGCATCCAGTTAGGAGACGAACTCCAGACATCTGGGAGCTTCTCAGATTTCAACCCAATACGACAGACGAATGTGGGGAAAGTGCGAATGTGGAGCGTTGTGCCATAAGACAGGAGGCCGCAGGCCGGACGGTTGTTCCGGGCCGAGTGTCGAGCATCAGGAATGTGACCGCCTGCAGAGAGGCCGATGCTGCAAGTTACGGCAAAACAGACCGGCTGTAAGGTCAGCGGGAAACCGTGGAGCTGCAGGTCCAGATCCTTTCTCTCCTCCATCACCAAGCACCGTGTACAGGCGCAAAATAGTCCCTCCCTCCTGTCCACAGCCGGATGACCTAGTCATAGCGGGGAGCGTGAATGAAACACAGTGTTACGCGAGACAATCTGAGCATCTAGTCCAGCGACTGGCACACATCTGGTGCATGGCAGTTCCCTGTGGAAAATTCCAGAAGGCATGTGCTTGTTCCTGTGTATGCATGGCTGCGATCTGGGGCAAGCGGAACACTTTGGGCAGCTGGGTATCGGGGGGGCAAAAGAGTCGTGGGGGTGAGACGTCCATCAAACGGGGCTCGTTCTCATTGGCCGGCGTCCATTCCAGTTAACATTAAACCAAGGTTTGCACATCGGGCAGAATAAATAGGATGTGTTAGTTGGCAGTGAAAAGTCGAAAACGGCTCTGTCAGCGTATGTACTCGGTAAGGACACGGGATCGAGTGTGTCCTTTAAAGGTGTTGGTCTGTTGGATCAGCAGTAAACCCAAAATAACACAAAATAATCAAAATTCATCCCGTGGAAAGGAAGGAAAAAACCAAACTGGCTAATTTCTGTGTGTGTGTGTGTGTGTGTGTGTCTCAGTCACTTTAGATCATGTCACTCCTCCCCTTCAGTGTAATAACCTTGTAATGGCCTCTAATAGTCCTCCACATCCGCAATCGCTCTTAAGTGTCCCATGGGGCACCTTCCCCGCATCCAGCCTCTTGGCCGTGTTGCCCGCGTGCGGTTCTTGTGTGTCGTGCACCAGTGAAAGGTCAACCACCATGTGGAACGTGGCTGTGGTGTTTGGTAAAATACGGTATCGGGGGCTTCGCCTCCACTCCTCAACGGTCTGTTTGTACCTGCCAGCGCTCGTGTTCATGTTGGTGTTGTGGTGGGAAATCCGGTTCACTGCACCACTGTATCAGGGTTTTCACTGCTTTGTGTGTGTGTGTGAGAGAGAGAATGGTGGGGAGGCTGTGGTCAGAAACCTCCTGATCATCAGCTGACAAAAAAAGAGGGAGCTGTTGAATGGGGGGGGGGGGGGGGTAGAGTCTTTACCAAAGACCAAATGGCTCGAAGAGGCTCTACAGATGATTCCAAATAAGGATGTCACTCGGACGCCTGAACAGCTCAACGGCCCCTCGGGGAACACGGCCCCGCTGCTACACAGAGCCCACACAGAGCAACAGCAACCTGGGCCACACACTGTCATCGGGGAACACAGTTATAAACAAACCGTGCCGAAATGTGCGACGGCGGACGCAAAGGGCACGGGGGTCGCACAGCGTGTTAACAGTGGGAAACGGAGTAGTGCCACGGTGCAGCGCACAGCTGCCCAGCGACACAAAGCAGAGCACACTTTGGCGCCCCATAACACACTGCTCAACACAGTGATGCACAGTAACACAGAGCAGAACACAAACATTCAGCTACGCGGCTAGGTGAACGCAGTAATGCACGGCAAAATGCAGTACCAGTGAAGATGACAATCCTTTGTTAAACACAGTAATACTTAGTAAAACACAGTAGTGCAGCTACACACAGTAGAACCCTAACACACAGTCACACACAGTAAACAACTATAAGTCACAGTATCGCGCAGTAGAGTGCAGCTGCACAGTAACACGCAGATACAGTTGGTTGAATGCAGTCATGCAGTTACAGTGGAGACAGTAACACGCTGTTACACTCATCGAGCACACACTACAACACAGTAATGGGCAATAGCACAGTAACACAGAATACAGTAACGCAGTTGCACACAGCAGAACACAGTAATGCGTCGCCACACCCATACTAACAGCGACACACCTCTGCACTCTCACTACTGCGTGCCAATAGTGAGACAAGGTGTCACGCTGCCAGATGTCCCCCCACACCCACACACGCACAGCGTCTGTATTATTCGCACAGCTGTAAACCCGGGGTCTATGTCTGGGTGTGTAGTGCCCCCTAGAGGAAGTTGCCTGAGCGTATGAGTAGTTCTGATGGTTCTGCTCACTGTCATCCCCCCTCCAGGCGCAGTTCAACAGGTGAGGGTGGGTCCGAGGCCGTTACCATGGCTCAGGTGCTGCACATGGACACCAGCTTCCCAGGTAACCCCACCCACACCCATCGATCCGCTAAACGAATAAATACATTTGTTGAATGAATCCCTCCCTTAAGCGATGACCATCTGTGAGGGGGGTGAATTGCCATTATAAATGATAATGGCTTCCTAGACAAAAATACATCACCTAAATAGTTTTGACACCGATATGTCTCCCCCGGCCCCCACAGGGAAGAGCACCCCCCAGCCTCCCCCATCTTTCAGCAAGGAGCAGGAGCCCTATTCTGTCGAGACCCCCTATGGATACCGCCTGGACCTGGATTTCCTCAAGTATGTCAACGACATTGAGAAGGGCGCCACCATGAAGCGGCTGCCGGTGCAGAGACGCCCACGTTACGGCTCCCTGCCACGTGGCTATGGCTACGCCGGCTCCTGGTGGACCTCCACCGAGTCACTGTGCTCCAATGCCAGCATGGACAGCCGCCATTCCTCTTACTCGTACTGTGCCCCAGGCTACCCTCCCCCCCAGCGGTCATCCGGCGTCAGTGGGGCCTTCAGCTTAAGCGCAGCCCGCGTGGAAAAGACGCTGCTGGATGCCCGGCGGCGGCTGGAGGAGGAGAAGGAGGGCCAGAAGTTCTCAAACCTGGGCAGCATGCATAGCAGTATGGCCGGATCCACCAGCTCGCTGGCCAGCTCACGCAGCGTCGGCCGGGCATCTACCGGAGGCCACTACACTCCGATGAGCTCGGGGCTGTCAACGCCCATGTCACCCAGCCCTGCCCACCTGCAGCATGTGCGTGAGCAGATGGCCGTGGCCCTGCGCAAAATCCGCGAGCTCGAGGAGCAGGTGAAGACCATCCCCGTACTGCAGGTGAAGATCTCCGTGCTGCAGGAGGAGAAGCGGCAGCTCAGCGTGCAGCTCAAGAGCCAGAAGTTCCTCGGCCACACGCTGGGCTTCGCTAAGGGCCGGCCCCGCGGAGAGCTCTACATCGACATCCCCGAGGAGGAGGCGGGTGGCGATCCGACAGACGGCACCGGCGCTCTGTCTCCCACCACTCCAGATGGGTCCCGCCAGGACTCTGGCTGCGAGATCGAGGATACGGTGATCGTGGGGGGTGCACGGCCGGGTGCCCGGCGTGAGGTGCGCTCCGTTGCAGTTGGTCCCGAGGAGGAGCGGGGAAGCCGCCAGGTGGGTGTCGGGGTCCGTGAGCAGGACCTGGGGCTCCCTCCCGAGGCCGAGGTGCTGCGCGTTCAGGTCGAGAAGCTGGAGGGGCAGCTGCGGAGGGCGATGCAGGAGCTGCAGGCTGCTCAGGGCCAGAGGGAGGGTGTGACCCCCCCTCTGTGTGCAGAGCACCCCGTCAGGGCCACAAGCCTGGGCTGGCAGGACGTCCAGGGCCCTGGACTGCAGACGGTGGTGAGCTTCACCCAGCAGCCACAGCACCGGGAGCAGAGGACTGTGGGAATTCAGGTGTACACAGTGGAACAGCCCACCATGGTCGGGGTGGGGACGTTACTGCGGGCTGAGGGGTGCGCCACTCCCATCCGCTCAGCGGCTCGCCCCCCAGAGACTCCCCTGGAGGCACACCAGAGGCACACAGGATCGCGAGTGGCCGAAGGTAAGGAGTTCGGGTATTAAATTCAGCTGTAATATAATTGTAAAAATAATGTAGATAATGTAAAAATTTCCACCAAAATTGTTACATTACAAGTAAAAAATATACCGAATTCCAAACAGCATAGGAACCCATCATTACCAGCACCATTTACCACCTCCCGCCGTATCATCCCCACCATCGCTACTGACCGGTTGGCTGATTTTACATCATCATTTATTTTCATAAATAATTTTTGTCTGTTTATTTATCTTTTTGCATATTTATTTGTCCCCAATTTGTGTCTTTTTGTGTCTGTCTGTTTAGTGTATTTTTGCACTGTGGGCCAGGAAAAGCTGTATTTTGCTCTCACTTGTACATCTTTATGAGTGCAGAATGACAATAGTGTGAATCTTCCAGAACTCAAAATTCATTCAATACTCAGTGTAACACGAAACACATTTGTTTCTCCTTCCAGAAGATTCCACTCCTGAGCTCCCCATCGCCGTCTGCTCCCGGCAGGTGCGAGAGGTCCTTCAGAGGAGTGAGGTGTCCAGCTCAGTGCCTGTGCCCACCCCGACCGTTGCCGTGGATACCGTATCCAGCCAGCCGGCCCCACTGTCACAGAGGCTGCGGGAAGGAGAAGCGGCGTCTCTGAACCCACAGAGAGGCTCGGAAGCCATCCAGTCACAAGAGGACGCATCAGGTGACCTGGTGTGGAGCCGAGGGAGAGATGCCCCGTGTTACCACTCTGCCTACTCGTCTCTCACCAAGTCGCTGCCACGCATTAAACCCCGGAAAAACGCGTTTAATACAAATTAGCTGTTTATAAGTCAGTTTGTTCATAAATCCCAGTTAAGAACAGGTTAATAATACACACGTTTTATTTACAGGTTGGATTCTGTAAAAGTGGCAGATTTGTTTATAATGTGTTTAAAAATGTGTGTTTTTAACTTTTAATTTAATAATATAAATATCAAATGCGTTCAGTCTTCATAGCAAGACAACGCCGATAAAAAAGACTGAATGGGAAGGTTTGTAACACGAGGGTTCGCTGTGTTTGTGTGGGATTGTGTTTCAGCTTCTCCACAGTCTTCCCTGAGGTCCATCATGAAACGGAAAGCGGAGGCTGAACCCAGCTCTCCTTCCACCAAGAAGAACCTTCAGTTCATTGGGGTCAATGGAGGGTGAGTGAGTCGGGACCGAGCTCTTTCCCAGAGAATTCTAGGGAAAAGACGGGCACAGTCCAACTGCTACGTTAACTCGTTGCTGCCATCGTCCTGCAGGTACGAGTCCACCTCTTCTGAGGACAGCAGCAGCGAGAGCTCGGAAGACGAGAGCGACGCAAGCGAGTATCATGAGGCCATCGAGAGGCTCCCAGAAGTCAAAACCCAGTCCCAGGTGGAAGAGGTTAATGCCACCAGCCAATCACAGAACAAAACAGAAAGCACCACCCAATCGCCAGCCTTTACCACAGAAGCCTCCAGTACCGACCAATCACCAGCTGCCCTCTCCAGCACCCACGAGAACACAACTCCCCCACCAGCCACAGAGCCTGCCCTCCTGCAGATTGCTGACCAATCACCAGCTGCGTCTCCTATCCCTCAGCAGTGCGCCAGCCAGTCACCTGCAGTGTCAGCAACTCAGCAGGTTACCAGCCAATCGCCAGCCAGTGCCTCCGGCCCCCATCAGATCGAAAGCCAGTCAACTTCATCACCTGCAGCACCTGACCCGCCGACACCAGAGAAGAGCGCCCCCGCAGCTGTCGCCCAGGAAACAAGGTATAAATCAATAAAACGTGTTTATCTCTGGAGGAAACATTTAAACATGTTAATATCCCTAATAACGTCTTAATATCGTCTGGTTCTCTGTCGCCGCAACAGGCTGGAGCTGAGCAATGAACTCAAGGCAGCTCTCCTGGCCGTGCACAAGGCCCTGGGTGAACCGACGGGCTTCAGCCAGCAGGAGGCGGTACTTCTCCTCTCCAGTTTGCGTTAGCATGTCTGCTTTTTGCTCATGTTCTCCTGAGAAGCTCTTAAGAGCACACGTGGCTTGGGGTGTAATCCAGCCTCTGTCCCGCTGCCCGCAGAGGAGCGCCTATACCACTGTGCTGCAGGAGTGGCTGCGCGTGTCCTGCCACAAGGCGGCCGACCCCGGCGTGGTCAAGGCGTACATGGAAACGTTCGCCTCCATCTCCCCCAAGCTGCTCGAGTTTGTGGTCAACATGGCTGACGGCAACGGCAACACAGCCCTGCACTACACCGTGTCGCACTCCAACTTCCCCGTCGTCAAACTGCTGTTGGACACAGGTGTGTGTGTGTGTGAGTGTGTGAGTGTGTGTGTGTGTGCGTGCGTGCGTGCGTGCGTGCGAGCGAGCGAGAGATCAATGCACCTCAGCTGCCTCACTTGTCCATCTGCGCAGGCTTATGCAATGCGGACAAGCAGAACAAGGCGGGCTACACGGCCATCATGCTGACCGCACTGGCAGCGTTCCACTCCGACAGCGACCTGCAGACTGTCCTGCAGCTGCTGCGGACGGGAGATGTCAACGCCAAGGCTAGTCAGGTGCGCCACCTTCTGGACGGTACTGGCCTCGCATGTCACCTTAATCACGCTTGCCCTTTAAATTACATTGAGGCATGGATGGTGGCAGAGCTCCTCCCACTGGGGGGCGAAGTTCTGTAGCTGCGCTCTGATTTCAGGCAGGACAAACGGCCCTCATGCTGGCTGTGAGTCACGGCCGCGGGGACATGGTGAGGGCGCTGCTGTCTTGCGGGGCGCAGGTCAACATCCAGGACGAGGACGGCTCCACCGCGCTCATGTGCGCCTGTGAGCATGGACACGTGGACATTGTCCGGCAGCTGCTGTCTGTGCCGGGGTGCGACGCTACTCTGGCGGACAATGTGAGTGGCTGCGTGGGTCCTCTGCCGTCTGTCCCCTGTGTGCGCGCTCGCCCTCTGCCTGCTGTGTACCATCAGGCTCTCACTCCGTGCCTCTGTTCTCCAGGATGGGAGCACTGCCCTGTCCATCGCCCTGGAAGCCAGTCAGAACGACATTGCCGTCCTCCTCTACGCTCATCTCAACTTTGCCAAGCCGCCCTCCCCCGTAAGTGCTGTTACATACGGTGTGCGGTATCCTTTGTAGTGTAACTGTGTCCGTCCTCCTCTGTCTGTACCGCCTCCTTCTGTGTGGATGCGTGCAAAACGTGCCCTCCCTCCTGAGAGTGACTATAAATATCGCTTCATCTGTTTTAGTGTAATTATACTCAGCACACACGCTTACCGTTTCTGTGCCGCACCTTCTCCCTTCAAGTGTCAGTGGAAGTGTAATTATACGTATAGCACCTCCTCACCATGCATGTGACAAGGTGCTGCACCTCGTGACCTGCGAGTGTACTGCGGTAAAACACACCGCTGCGGGCGTCCTTTGACAGACTTCGCCTCCTCTGTTGCAGGTGTCGCCGAAAGCCTCGCACATTGGGTCTGTCACCGACCCCAAGTAACCGCACTACACAACAGGGCCCCGCGTACCACTACCAGCAGCGTCTGCAAGAGTTTGTGTGTGTCTGTCTGTCTGTCTGTGGGTCCAGATGAAGTGGCAGCCAAGCAGCCATGACCACATCCTGTAACACACATGACCATAATGCCAAATAGCTGTGAACAGGAGTCTGAATGATCATGAGGAACAATGTTCCACCATCTGGGTGGGCAGCGGTCACACCTGGATGCTGCGAGACATCCACCAGTGTCGTCACGTAACTAGGTTGACAGCTTTGTGTGCTGCACGGTCAGTCACTGGTCCAGGCCACCACCGGTAACCACTAACTACCCTGGAACGCCAAGTTCTTACCCGCCTGCTGTGCATATCGCAAGTCCACACACCCATATTGAACTTCACGTTCTGCTGATTTTAAGGCCGAAATCCAGGCTCAAGACTTTTTTTTGACAGCGTTTCCACGATGCAGTCCAGCCTCGACTTAACTGAACAAATTTTGCTGATTTAGGATTTTACGTGCCATCGCAGAAATATTCCAGGAAGAACTAAAAATCATAATTTTAAGGGTGATATTTTAAACATTTTAAAAATGAAGTATTACTTAAAATTTTGTTGCAATATTTAGATTTTTGGGAAAAAATAACTAATGTTTTAAACATTTGATGGTGTGTAAAGCATCCGACTGTCTCCATTGTGGGCGCTGAAGGCAGCACAGTGCCCCCTAGTCCCCCTGTAGTAGCACCTTAATCATTGCTGTGTGTATAATTCACTGTACTGTGTGTGTGTGTGTACAGCTACACTCTGACTATATTGCATTTTATTACCCACATTCATGCCACACTACACTAGGCTATGAAACTTACCGTAGTACAATGCAGTACTTTACAGCACCATAGTAAAAATATTGCTTTTAAATTATGCTTTGAGATTTCTAGATTTTAGCCACATCGGGCGACCCCCATGTAGTCTAGAGGAATCGAGGATTGGCTGTATTTTGAATTCCTCCAGATTTTTTTTTTTTTTTTTTTTTTTTTTACACCTTCTCCCGATTTGTACCTTTCGACAGCAAGATCCCAAAGAGTTTCTGATCCGTCTTCATAGACCACTATTATCCCTGCACCGTTCAGTCAAGAAACCTTGAGGGAAACCGTTCAGGAGCATCTGATTTTATTTTGGGCAAATCAGAATAATTTCAGGTGATGCCAGATGAGTTCATATTACATCAGCAAGTGATTTGCAATCAGAAATGAGTTGCAATACTTACTGTAAAGGGTGTGCACACTTATGCAACAAAGACGTTTGAGGTTTTCTTAATTTGTGTTACTTTACAAAAAGTCATCCTTTTATCTTCCACTTAATTTCAGTCATTTCAACGGCAAAGTCTGAAAGTTCAACAAGGGTGTGTGGACTTTTGATATCCACTGTGTGTGGGATTTGGTGCTGTTGTGTTGAAGAACAGGAGCCGCAGTCACTTCACATTGTGTTTAGCGTGGTGTCTCGGAAAGGAAATGTCACAGAGCACTTTGAAATGTGTGTTTCGTACATGAAACAGTGACTCCCAGATACAGCCGCTATTTAAGTAAATACTTTTCTAATCTTATAATGAACTCCCAAGGTCGATTTAGCAAAAATAACTTGAGATGCTAAAAAATGTGTGTGAACACTGACATTCTGGGAGAAACGCAAAGCTAAACTGGGATTTGAGGCCCCACCCCCCCAAGATGCTCTCACCTCTGGAAGCAGTGTGAAACCAGCCTAGCTGCCCAAAGTCACAAAATCATGATCGGGTGTTTAGTGGGAAAGAGATCTACCCTGTGGATAAACACACACACGCACACAGGGGTACGGCTCCTGGACGGAGGCCACGGCGATGTTTTTCACATGTTTCATGGGAACCGAGGAAGGAATTTTCATGTTTGCGAAATGTGTGTGGTGCAAAAAGGTGGTTTAAGGTCTGCGGTGATTTATCGCCCCGCCAGCCTACATTTTTATCTAGGCTGTTTTGGTCAAGGTGTTTTGGGAGTGTTTTAAGTGCAGTGATCTGCTAGGTTGCTGGAATGTCAGACGCAGATGGGGTCTCCAGAGTCATATCTCCACAGCGAGCTTCTGGGTGTGTGATGTACGTAGGGTGTGTGTTGATTCATATACTGATAAAGGCCGTCCACAGGATCAGATGACGCTTTCAGCTACCAAACACTGACCGGGGGGTTAACATTGGGCCTGGGAACCTCGTCTGGGCCAGAATCACTAATCACCATGGCGACACCACACTTCTCTCTGTTTACAGTAGCAGCCCTACTGGCAGTCCGATGACCAAAATCCCCAGACGGCCAGTCGGATCGTAGAGTGGATAACGTTGCGCAGGCAAAATGTTCTGTACGCACGAGATCCTTATATTCCAGTCTAATCACTGAGCTTCACTGAGTTTTTAGAAGGTAGTAACTTGAGGGTTTCGTCACCAGATCGGCACTCTGCTCACTCCCGGGACCAAAAGGTTGTGCGAACAGAGGTTTAATAAAGGGCGGCAACGTGGCCAAAGCGGATTTGGAAAATGGTTCTCGTATCATTCAGACGCATGATATTCATGTAGGAGTTTTGATGCCGTAGTTAATGTTGTTGTTACATAAATGGCGTAGAATAACTTTGACGTAAATTGTCTGTCATTATCGCTAATAGGCTGTCCTCATGGGGGGGGGGGTGTCTCTCTCAAATGTAACTCTGGGATTTTATTATAAAACCCAAACATTAACAGATGCTTTAGGCATTACCTTACTAACGCAGCATATTAAGCAGCAGTCCTCTCCACACCCACACAAACACACGGTAACCAGGCTGGAGAGTCTTAATGTGGTCATTTTTGTGCATAAATTTAAAAAAAAAAATAATTAAGAACACAAAAATTTTATTTGCATTGTAAGTGCTACATGAGGTTAAGCATTGGAAAGAGGAGATTTTCCAGACAGATTTAGGCAACTTGTGCTCCATGGAAGGATGATTTGTGTCCAGAAGGGCAGCCCTCCATTTTACTCTGCTTTGTGTTCTTTACTGTTCTCTTTTTTCTGAAATGTGAGTGAAAAGTTCAAGGACAGAAGAGTGCTGGTATGAAGGTGTTTATTTCCCTCTGTGGTCTTTATTTTCGTCCTCCTCGGGGGGGTTGATGGCCACATCCCTGGCTGGTCGGCCTGGTGTGTGGCCTCTGGTTTTACTGTGCTTAAATCACAGTCTGCGGTACTAAAGAAAAAAAAAATGCAGTCAAAATAATAATGCGATACCAAAAGAAGCAGATTTTATGAGCATAATACAGAGTACTTTGTGTTATTTTCCTTAACGTGATGATTTAAACATTAAAAAATTTAAAAATGAACAACAAAATTGTTCAAGTGAGGCATACAAAGCAATACGGAATTTTTTTTTCCAGTTTTTGAATTAACAGATGCAAATTATTGGGGAAACTGCGTTTCTCACAACCATTTCCTATCAACAAACCTGGAGATTATTTGCGTTTTATAATCTTTTTTATATTTGTTTTATTTAACTTTATATATCTTTATATTTGTAACATCTGTACACGACCATATATATCTAGCATTGTGTAAAATGCGCATTTTATAAATTGTGTTTTCCTGGTGAGTTTTGAATAGAAATAAACGTTGCCTTTAATTTCACTGTGTACATTTTACTAAAACTGAAATCACTCACAAAAAGGCTCAGTCTGCTGAACACTAGAATTGCCAACATTATAAAAGCATGTAAATGCAGAAATGTTCATCCGTTGTTGAAAAACGTTTCCTCTTAACGTGTGTTTTTCCGCCATCTCGTGGGCAAAAGTGAGCACTACAGCTAACGAAAAGATTTTGTTTCACAGTGGAAACGGATGCGTGCAGTTAAAACTTTTTAAATTCCGCGGCAAATGTTTAATTGGGCAAAATAGGAATTATTAGCTCGCATTCCCGTTTCCCAGGCGCAATAATTTAGGACAAAATGGCCAACATTTCCAAGTCGTTCCAGGGTCGTTCCTGCAGTTACTTCTCGCCACTAGATGGCGCAAAGGAACTAGAGGACAGTCGAGGTCGTGTCAATATCGTGGTCAAAGTAAATTTATAAAATAATTTACAAATTTCAAACAAAACAAGGAGAGGTTGTCCTTTGTAAACACGTGCTTGGTTTTATTTGGACCACGGTTCCTTTTTGTTGTTTCACTCAGTTCTTATTTGAAGACATTATGGGATAATTTGGAGGGGCCTGATGGGATATTGTAAGAATATTTTACATGAACTGTGTATTTTAAATCGTTGCAGGTTTAGATTTATGTCCCTGTTTATGAACACTGAAGACTCAGCCTGCTTCTGTCCCACCTGGCAGCAACATGCTGGACCAGTATCCCCATCTCCATAGCAACTGCAGATCCCATCCCTGCATCCCCATCACCTTGCTTCATTGATCACTGCACACACGCACTTGGCCTAGCCCCTCCTTCCCACCCACACCCCCACACACCGTCCCTACCCAAAGGACCCCTGTAAGGTTGCTCCCCCCACCCCCGTCATCATCATCATCACTATGATTCATGGTGCTCTCGCGCGCCGACTGCTGAACCCATAAAGTCGTGAGGCACCCGCATCCCCTCAGGCCCACAAAAGTGTCCAGGGAAATTTGCGGTCCCCTTTTTAGCTCCTCTGCAGCTGCATATCCGAGGTAACTGCTTTTGGCTCCATCTCTTTCTCCTTATTATGCACAGAGGAGAAGGTGGAGTTGTATTTATGGAAGGTGGAAAGTTGCAGATTGCAGGTAGGTAAGGATGAGCATCATTAAACCTTCTCTTGGACCGTTGTAGTAACCACCATCCGGGGACCCATGACTGGGTTCTGCATTTAGCCTAAAGCTGCTCTGAAAGTCACAGGCACAGGATTGGACTCATCTGCTTCGTCTCGGGTCCAGGCAAAGCGCATAGGTACGTGTTCATACGTGATCATGATATAATGGAATTGACAAAGATAACGGATCATTTTTGCACATTTTTTTTATTCAGACGTGACTGACTGATAAGAAGCTTTATGAGGAAACATCTCTGTTTAAATTTATGACAAGGTAAGGGGAGGACAGCCAACGTGGATCCATGAGGTATATAAAAATATTTATTAAATATTTATTATCAATACTTGTATTTTTCAGTTACCAGTTAGTTTTATTTGGAATCTGAATTACTTAAATGTTTTATTTATTTTGCACCACAGTATTATAGTGCAGTTTTCAATATCCCGCAAACCAGGCATCTCAAGAGTGTGGCCACAGAACTTCAGGAAAAGTTTTTTTCTTTTTGCATATTAATATTTGAGCATTTTAACAGCCGGTGTCTGCAGGGCAGCCAGTCGCGCTCAGCAGGACCGTCCGCCACCACCCTGTTTACAGTCACTGCGCCTTTGAGCGCCTGCTTTAGCATCACGCACAAGGACCATAAATCAGACCACTGTCCGCCTGTCTCCATAGTAACAGCCAGACCCCCCCCCCAACCCCTCCCACCATCTCCAGCACCAGCTCACCCCCCACTCACACGCATGCACACACCTTTCCTCTTCATGGATCACTAAGCGGGTGTATTCCTGTCTCTCTCTCTCCCCATGTTCATCCCCTTCTATCCTCCATCCCCTCTTCCTCCATCCCTCGCTGTCTCTCACCTTCCATCCTCTCCTTCTGTCCTCCTCTCATTCTCTCCCTCTTTTTTTTTTTTTTTTTTAAATGCCTTCCCCTCCCGCCTTGTTTACTATGCAGCGTCACCAATGTCCTGTCAGAACTTGTACTGCTGATGTTTAAAGTTGGCCCCTTGCAGGAGACTCCTCTTTCCCATCTGTCTTTTGGACCTGAATGAAGAGCGGTGTATTAATCAAAAAGCGATTAATATTTCACAGAGCCTAATTCCACTATTGAGTCAAAGTGAGCGGGGATTTTAAGTGGACAAAGCAAAGACGGGTTGCCGCACAGAGTTGCTGCCCCATTCAAACTTTAGCAGGAACATCAGGCTTTATTTCCAAGCTCCTAAATCCAAATTGGTTCTCGCCCGTCCACATGCGAGTTCAGCTTAATTATTTCCTTGCTAATTGAGAAGCCGCTACAGCAGCTTTGGCCCTGTTTACGTGAAATAAGTGTCGGGTTATCGGGACTGGACTGAGTCACAAAGCGGTGGCTTGTGGGCTTTGGCGCTCCTGTGCTGCGGTGACACCCAGATGTTAGCAAAATTCTGTAATGATCAGGACTGAAACCAAAAGTGAAGCCTTCGTGGCTGTACAGTAATAATGGGGCAGCCCGAGTTAACGCAGCACAAAAACCCAGGCTGATCCATCCCCACCTTAACCCAACCCAGCCCAAAACTTGTGTAGTCCTAGTCCAGTCCAGCCCAACCCAAACCCAACCCAGCCTGCCTTAATTCCACCGCAACAAAACCCAGCCCACCCTTAACTCAAATCTTGACTCAACCGAGTTCAGCCCTACTTCAGCTTATTTCAGACCCGATTCACCCCAAAGTAACCTGAAATCAAACCTAACCCCATCCTAATCCTCACTCTGCCTAACGTGAGTTCAGCAAAAGCCAACCCAACCCGACCTCATCTGAAACCCTGGCTGAACCCAGTCTAACCTTAACTCAGCCCTAACCCAGCCCGCCACAGCTCAGTTCTGATCCAGCCCAGCCTTACTGCTCCCCAGCTATAACCCGTTGGATCGCGGCCCCTCCCAGCGCAATGTGAGCACAAAGCAGCACTAATTAGCCGCCGCCGTGGCGCAGTTATCCCGAGCTCAACACTCTCCTCCGAGCGCCAGTAAATCCTATTAAACCCAGCACCGCAGCCTGCGCACCCCGATAAAAGGGCCCGATCGCTGTGATCCTGGGAGCCCGGCGCCCTAATGAGGGGAGCGGGCAACTTTGCCTCAAAATCAAAGGCAGGCAGGGGTCATCGCACTCCCTTGCAGCTGTCCTCTGCTGCTGATGGGACGCGTGATGCTGACGCGTCTCCTCGCATGCATCCTTAAGAGATGATCTGCCCGACAATCTACGAACGCACATATTCATAAGCGTGTGAAAAGAGCGATAGATTTTTAGGTGTTTATTCCATGAAGAAATGATGCTGAACTCCACTCAGCGTAACCAAGGTTACTGGGTTTGACTGTCACTGGCTGTGACATCTGCCAGGGTGGGGGAGTGTGCACCAGCATGGACTCTGTTTAGGTCAGCCTTTTTTCTGTCCGGTGATGTCGTCGCGGTGAAGCGTGTGTTCGGTGGCCCGGTCGTGGGGGGCAGGAGCTGTCGTAGGCAACCGGGTGGTGGTGGGGCTGTTATTCAACAACAGTGTCTCGGCTGTGGAGCAGCCACTCCCCCCGGGGCGGCGTGGAGAGACAAACTGGGCTGTCCCTCACCCTGACATGCTCTCGCTGGGGGACATGGGGAAAGAAGAGGAGATGTGACGCGACGGGAGCAGAGGGCTGAGGGCTCGACGGGGGAGGGGAAGGACCCCGTACGCACCCCCCACAACTGGCTGCGTTGCTCTGCTTTCAGCACCGGCTCAAAAAAAAAGGAAACAAGAAAGGAGGGGCTGGAAAGGTGGGATCAGTGAGCAACACGGTTGGACAGGGAGGGGGGCCAGCACCGCCTTCCCACAACCTTATTTTCATTCATGGCACAGTCTTGTGTGTGTGCGCGCGCGCGCACACACACACAAACACACAGAGGCGCTGTCACAAGTACTGCCCTTCCCTTCATCATACAAATACAAAGCTGTGTCTCTCATCCCTGTTTCCATCTGTCTTTCTCCCTCCAACATACACGTGTGCACACACATAACTGCCACTGTTTTGCAAAGGGGGACTAACCTGGGAGAGAAGCACTGAAGTCACTGTCGCCCCTTTTGTGCGTGTGTGTGTGTGTGTGTGTGTGTGTGTGTGTGTGTGTGTGTGTGTGTGTTCTAGTTGAAAGTGCTGGAGCAGGTGGTCTCCCAGCTCGACTGCCCCCCCATGAAGCCACCGCTCACCACCCTGAGCATCCACAATCACTCTCTCTCTCTCTCTCTCTCTCGCGCTCTCTCCCTCTCTCTCACTGCCATACACACACACACACACACACGCACGCAGTCAGCTGCTCGCTCATACACTAGCTGCTAGACTAGCCAGCAGAAGGAGCCCTCTCGGCTAATGCCATTATACATTCTGTGTGGATGCTATAGGGCTGCCTCCTAATAGCTTTCTTATCCCCTTGAGCCAGACCCCCCCTGCTCCCACCCCCTTCCTGCCCCCCACCCTCGATGAACATGGCAGCGAAGGGAAGGTGGAAAGCAAGCTAGACAGAGCCGGGCTGCCGCTGTCAGGGAATACTGGTACCATTTCTGCACCGTGGGAGGTCGCAGTCCTGCTCGGCCGTGCCGGAGGGATCCAGGAGAGACGTGGACCAGCATTGCAGGTATCGTAGCTCCGCTCTCTCTCTCCCCGCTTTCCTCTGTTGCTGTTTTCCTCTGAATTTCAGGGACAAATCTCTTGCGCGGGGTTCGGTGCGTACGGAGTGACTGCAGTGAGGATGCTGGGTAAATAGAAACGCGATTATCCCTGTGCCTTTGTACGTTGGTCGTGGGTGCCTGGGGGATGCGGTGCGGAGGCGTTAAGGTGTGTGACACGGGCTCATTTGACGCTTGGTGTTGGGCCATAGCGGCTTGAGGGAATTACTGACTTTGCGCTGAAACCTGGTCCTGCTGGGCTGCAAAAATGCAGCAGGCGCCAGCCCTCGAGATTTGGGACGATGGAGGAAACCTCCTTTCTCTACTCAGCGCCCACCGATGTCAGACCAAACTTTGAGACGAGACACGTAGGGCATTTTGGAGGAGTGCGCATTTGGGCTTGAATGTTCATCGTGTTTGGCAGCTTAACCTGTATCAGCAGTTATTCGCGGTCGCGGACGCCTGCACAATAGCGCGGGGTCTTTACAGGGGGCTGCCTGATTCTGTGGTCAGTGTTAAAGGACTGCAAACGCTGGCGAGGCTCGCGCTCGATCTGGGGTGTCATAGTTTGACTGAAATCGATGCTCCAGACGGGCTCGCTGCCTGTGCCAGTGCGCTCGGAGAGAGAGTCAGAGAGATGGAGGAGTCATATGTCCCTGTTGACATTATCGGGAAGGGAACAATAACAGCAGAGCCCTCTATGTTCTCCACAGCTGTGGTCTGAAATACTTACATATTGATTTAAAAGGCTTTAACGCAGACCATTTTACTTCTTTCACAGCGATAGGAGAACCGATGAGCTTTTCGTGCACCAGAGCAGTTTAGAGAATGCTCAGAAGGGAGGTGGCCTTTGTACCGATTTTGTCTCAGATCTGAATTTGACTTAAAACCAAAGATAAATCTGAAATCCGGATGGAGCAAGCGTGACCAGAATTTTTCCGAAGGTCCCCGTGGAACAGGTGACGCCACTGATGACAGCGAGGAGAGGAAGGGACAGATGCGTGCCTTGCGCAAGAGGAAGAAAACCCTAGATGTTTGCGGACCCCCGTCTGCTCCTGACACGCACCTGTTAATCTGTCATTTGCTCTGTCAGTGTCCCGCTCCTCCCCGGTTCGGTCCCTCGGGGCCACGGCATGGGCAGCATCGGCCTCCAGTGCCACTGGGCCAAGGGTACCTCATCAGTCAAAAGACCTCTTAAAGGTCAGCAAAGAAAGGGGCCATCTGGGAGAATAAGCTTTAAACAAGTTTTCATCTGTTTTTGGACCCGACACGGAGGGGACTTTGCATAAAGTGAGCTGACGTCCCTGCGCCGAGAAGCTTCGGGAATCCTCACCGTTTGCTGCGGTGCCTCAACTTGTTGGTCGCTCCATCGCCCCGGATCGGATTTTCAAATGCGAAAACGGTCGGGGAAAGCATCCCGATTGTAATGGCAATTAGAAACGCATGGTGCGCGTATTCTGAAGCCTGCGTGTTTAGCAAATTGTTGTTGATCCCCAGAATAGCAAACACTGTGAGTCATTTCTTGTTTACTCCGTTTGGTGTTGACTGTCTCTCAGTGGGTTCAATGCTGGCGTGAGACTCGCAGCAATTTGACTCAGCCTCCCAACACGGCTTCCGCACGGGGGAGCGTCGGCGGTGCGTGGCTTGTAGGGGACGTGAGGGTGGTGAAGGAGTCTTGGCAAGTGGGGTAAGGTGGCGTGCGTAGAGCTAAGCATTCTGGGTGACTTGTGTTGAGGTCAGACCAGCACTGGGCAGTCTGGGGTTGGGCACGGAGGAGGAGGGGCCCGCTGGGCGGCCGGCGCTGTGGGGGTCAGGCTGCAGGAAGGTGCTGATGCAGGGGGGCGTCCTTCCACTCGTCCGTTAGGATCACCTGGCCGGAGTCCAACAACGGGCAGATTATTGGCTGCTTCTCTAAATGGATTTGCAGTTAATTTCTGATCTTCCGCTCGTGATATTTACTGGCCCACTGGGCCGTGACGGACGGACAACAGGCCGTCCTCCAGCGCCGAGCGCGACGCCGAGGTCACACCGCAGTGTCGAATCCTCCCGCATGGCCTCCGCATCGCAATCGCGCTCCTTCCCTCCCTTTCCGAAAAATTCGCCACCTCCTCGACCACTTCTGTCGCACCTGCTCGTGTGAAATTAATTTAGAAAACCCAAAGAGCAAAATTTCCCAAAGTATGCAGAATAAGTGCTGTTCCTAACAATCATACTTTAAGCGTTCGAGAAGCTGAGTGGCGTTCTGTTTTTCGAGGGTTATTTTTAAATCGGTTCGGCCGAGCAGATGTTGCTGCTAATTTCAGTTGTGTAAAAGTCAAATGAAGAAACCCTTTGGAATCCCGCGACGCTCTCGTTTTAAACGTTTTCGTGTCCGAGGGCTTTGCTATTCAAACTCTCCTGGAAATAAACTAGTCGATACTTATGACGATTTTTTTTTATTTATTTATTTATTTATTTATTTATTTATTTATTTATTTATGGCTGTTTGCAGTGATTATTTTAATATCATATTTTATTTCAGCATAAAATACGCTCTGGTCGTTCTGAGTTAAACCTGCAGGTGCTTTTATGCAAAATGAGCAGTCGGCCCCTCTTCTGCTTTTTGTGTTTGACAGTCAGCTTTCAAAAACAGGATAACGCTGCAGACAGTCTGCAGTTTGATGTGAGAAACACGCCGGTAGTCATCGCTAAAGCCTTCCGTTGCTTGAAATTTGCCAACAAGCTTTAAACATGTTGCATATATATAGTTAGATTTTAGAAAATCGTAATAATATTGTTTATGTCGCAGGGAGCATCGCATCGCTGCAACCTTTCGGGAACATAAGAAGGCAATAAACTATACCTTGAAAAACTGGTGCAAAAAATATTTCATGAAACGAACGTTTGAATGTTGACAATAATTTAACCCTGACTCGTGGAGCTTTACAACCAAATTGTGAACAGTGGCCAGACCCTCAAAGATAATTTCTACAATTCGAAACCAATGAAGCGAATAAAAAAGAGACTGAAAAAAAGTCAAAATCAGGAGCAGCACGGTGTGAAATGGGTCCCTGGTGAAAATGACGCTGCTTTGCGAGGCTGTGTGCGCCTACGCCGGTGTGTGTGTGTGTGTGTGTGTGTAAGCCCACATCTGTGTGCCAAGCACTACCGCGTATGCGTGTGTACAGTTGTTTGCGTGTGAACTGACATTAACTGCGCGCGCGAGCGTGTGTTTCCGCATGCTGTGGTTCATCTCTGTCATGCTGCACCACACACGCAACACGGCTATGCCGATCACGGAACCCGCTGCATCTTAAAGGCCTCCATCGGGGGTGCGTCTCATCCCCCCGCAGGTGACAGCCCCCCCCCCCCAATAACCACGTTCCCTCCCGTGTCAAATCACTGGAGAGGGGGGGGGTCTACCCTGCGGTCAGACAACCAGGCTGGCAATCTTCAGTGTGACGCTGACCACGAACAGAACGCCCTTTGCAGCATAAGCTGTGCGAACCATTCGTGTGTATTAATTATTCAATTATTAATGATCATTAATTAATAAGTAATTATTTAGGAAGCAACTTGTTAACGGCTACGTAATTAAATCCCGATCCACATCCATCCGAGGCGACTCTTCCGTGACCCCGGACGTCTTCGGTCCATACTCGCCTCCGATGCTTGAAACCATCGGCCACTTTGTAGGGGCAGCAGGTGGTGCAGCGCTTTCAGCTGCTGTCTTGCTGTCGACAGAACAGGGTGCGAACACCTGGCGTCAAGGTACTTGCGCTGAATTTGTCTGATAAAAATGACCCAGCTGCATAAATAGGTAAATCATGGTAAGCAGCTTAGCACTGCGAGTTGCTTTGGAGAAACACGAGCTAAATGAATGGATAAATAACACACGCGGCCTTTTCCAGGCAGGCGGCATTGTTAATCTCGCTTTGGGGGTGTGCAGGAGAGCAGGAACGGGGTGGGGTTGTGTACGTGCTCCAAAGCCCTCTTTTATGCTTAGCCGTGCATTCGGGCTGGCACCGGCGTGCACCTGCGTGACCCCACCGCTAAACTGAAGCTCCCGCAGCAAATAATTTGCCATGGCAACCCGAGCTGCAGATGCTGCACCGCGCGGCAGCCGGTCCCCATGCCTGGGCATCCAAGGGAGCAATAAAGGTGGAGAAAAAAGGGGGAGATGGAACAATCGCGGAAGCTTCGCGGACAAAGGCGGATGTCCTCCTGCGGGAGTAAACAACGGACAGCCAAGGAGAAGACGGGTGTTTGAAAGGAGGACGCCGCTGTGGCTCTGACGTCCCTCCTGCATGGCTGCAAACAGGCCGCAGTGCACCGGGACCCCGGGCCTTCCAAGCTGTTTGCGGGGGACGTGCGACAGGCTGCGCCGCCAGTGCAGCTAATCCATCAGCGCTGACATCTGTGGACATGTTGAATCCAGGAAGTGTCGCGCCAGCCACCCCCCTCCCCACAGCGGGGGCACAGACGTGGCACCAAAAAGCTCGGATCTGGGAGCGCAGCTCAGCCTTGACCCCTGTCCCCGCCACCATTTCTCATCGGCTGCCATTTTCACACTTCCAGCACTCGCCTCCTGCTTTTTTCCCTCTGACCGCTGTCCTTTTCGCACTTCTGGTCCTCGACGACTTCCCGTCGCTCCAGTTTCATCTCGGCAAGTTCTCTCAAAGTCAGCGGAGTCAAACTCGAACCGCTCCCTTTCAAATACGAGACGTCGGCACTTTGGGTGATGCTGTAAACAAACCGCGGCGGCTGTCGCCGCCGGGACGCCACGACTGGAGACGCTCCAAACGGAACGCCGCCTCCAGCCAAACCTGTTCACGCACTTAATTCGCCGGGTGCAAAAGTCAATTACGCTTCCCCATTACGGCCAATATCCCTTAAATGCAACGCACTTGGACCACCGAATGCGCCTAGGCGAGCATCCGCGGATTTGCGGTGCGGCATTTCGGCTGCCAAGACGACAACTAGCCGTTTATTATGAACGTGCGTTCGGCAAACTGTGGGCAGTGACAATGCGGCAATGCCTGAAGATCAGAGCCCCGGCGGCACGGCGGCGATTGAGAGGTGATTTTTTCAGTCTCAATTCAGATTCATTTCCAAACACAACCGTCGAGCGAAGGTGGAATATCACACGCAGCAACCCAGCCGTGGTTAATAGTGTTCCTATCTACATGGTGTGAATTATAAATAATTACTTAGATTGCATCTCAAAGCTCCTTCCTGCGATTCCAGTCCTTTCGGGATCACGCGCGGTTCTCTAGGCCTTATTTTGCTGTCCTCCCATCTCTCACACACACACACACACAGAGTCGAAAAAGATGAAATGATTTGTATGGCAGGACAAGGGGTGGCGCTTGCTATGAACCCCGGGAGGAGGTTGGATGCCGTCCCGGTGATGTCATCGGATTGATTGACGAAGGAGATAAATGAATTCCTGCGGAAGGAGCGATCCGGACGGGGTCAGATTGATCCGGATAACCTCCGATCCTCTTTGTTCCTCACAAATCCGAGGAGTTCACGGCTCCATTATGAGTTAATGGGGACGAAGCTGTGACTCTGTAATGCCCTACACCCCCATTCGGGAAACCCAAAACGTGTTTTTAAAAAAAGACGTTTCGGCTGCAGTCTGAGCCCAGCTCTCCTTGCTCCTCACAACCACAGAAAGTGCGTGCGATCGTTTACACCCATTTGAGGGTTTTCACTCTGCCGTTACAGAAACCGCATTTGTCACGCACGCGGGAGATGCAGGGTGGCGCAGCCAGTAAGGAGCTCTAACCCCAACCCACTTAACTGTGACCGGGCAGCAACCTGAGCTTCCGGAGCTGAAGAGACGGTCGGCAGAGTGTGCGGTGTCACTTCCTCGGCCTGACAGGGAAAGGAGACGGGCCGAGCGACTCTGTTCGGTGTGGAAATGATCGCTCAGCTCGGAAGACAAACGCAGACACACGCGCGCACACACACGCGCTCGGCTCCACTTTAATCTCCTTGGGATTGCAGTTCCTCGAGCATCGACTGCGCATCACGCCATCTCCTGCTGCTGCTCTGGTGTCTCTCCCCGGGACTCTCACCTTCCATCCCTCCCTTTGCGTCACCATCATTTTGACTCCCCCTTTCTTGAACCTTCACTCTAACACCCACCCCCCCCCCGAACTCCTGCGCTCTACCCCAGCCTGATATTCCTCCTCTCTTTACCTGGCTCTTACCAGCTGTTCGCACACCGGCCAAGGTGAATCGGGGGAGGAGAGGAACTAAAAATACGGACAAAGACAAATCCTTGCTTTTCGGGTTTACCGTCCGTTCCTTTCTCCCGCCACCGTCCGCTCTTTTTCTGGCTGTCTTCCGGATGTTTTCCCAGGTATTTTCGATGCGCCGCACTCAGGCCGAGATTCGTTCGGTTGCGCAAATCCACGCGAGGAAAATGGCTGCCCACAAACACGGCGATCGCGATAAATACCGTCATTCCGGGCACATTTTTCACCGCATGCTCATTAGCAAAATGGAATTTCATGCTTTATTAGCCCGCGAGCGTAATGACGGCATTTTGTGAACCGGCGCCGAACAGCCCTTGCACAACCGCGCAGAGTTCATCAGCATGCGAGATGAGCGGGATGAGCGGACGAGGACAGCGATGGCGTGGACGTTGGGAGCTAAAAGGAGACCACCCATCCCCTGTTCTCCTCTCTCACCCCCGTCAGTATCAGCTTCCCTCCGTCCTTCACTGTCTGCTGCCGGCCGTGTCTCGTGGCCATTAGCGTCCGGTCCTCTCCTCGTTTTCCCAGCCGCTGACTCTCGGGCCTGACAGCTCCCCCCCCCACTCGCTGCCACCGGCCCGGGGGGGGTCCTGCTGCCGCCGACTGAGCAGGACCACCCATCCCCCCGTGCCCCGTCACGCTGCAGAATGAAACACCGGGTCTTCGCGCGATTGACCGTGCCACTGCAATCACACGTCCCGTCACGCCACATTTGTTCTCAGCCCATCCCTCCCACGGTGTGCGTCAGTAGAAGATGTCTTTCCAATAGGGTCAACTAGCATAGAGGAATCGCACCGTCACCCCGAGGCTCAGGGCCCGCAAGAATACGCTCCCGGTGGAGATCTGCTCGGCGCCTGTCCTCCAGAGCACTCCTTGCAGAGCTCGCTCTGGCCCCACATGAAAGAAGATGCCCAGCTCGAATGTGTCCCGTAGAAGCGACACCACGACGAGGTGCGTGTGGTGGCTTCGGTTAAAGTATCATTAAAGCGGCTTGAACGCGTGACCCCATTTCCGACCTCGTGCACATTTTCAACCTTCAAACGGGCATCCGAAGCCCTGGTAGGTTCATCCTTCTACCCTTCCAGAAGCTCTTCGGTTCTGCGAGTCATTTCCTTTAAGGATGCAAAGATATATTAACAACTTTGTAATTACTCATTAGCATGTCCTCCTGGTTAAAGGACTGCAAATGGTTTTATATATTTAGGTACTCTTTTTCCAAGGCGCTTGGATGTTTAGAATTACCATCAACTTCAGCACCACCTCCGTCTCTCTGGCGGTGGGGTCCACCGGTTAGAAAGCTGTTCACAGCCCGAAGGTCTCCGAAGGGCCGTCGCTTTCCGACGATGCTACTTTGTCCAACGGGTAGAAGGCATCGCAGCTCAACATCCACACTGCAGCCTGACTCATTCATTAAAAATGCTCTCCAGATGGTTTGGTGCTTCGAAGTTCCTCTCCCGTGTGGGAAATAACAACCTTTGTTCCAAAACCCTCTTTTCATATAAAAAAAAAAACTGTGCTGCCATTAAGTGTTTGTTCTTCTCCAGCTCGCCTTCATCCCCCGATGGTAGCGCTGCGGTAAACAAATGGTACTCATCCGCCCAAACTTCTGGGCGTTGTGTCTGAGGAGTTTTGCATACTGACGAAACGCTGCATACCTAGCCTGCACGTAGGACTGGAGAGTACCGGTTGACGTAGGTTCAAGTACCAATCCCTGGATAGTAGCTCCAGCACATTAAAACCCGAATCCCACTGGAGCACCTGGACAAGACGACGGTTCCGTTCGGCACGTCCCGACAGTCCCAGAACTGCACCTCTGACTTAGAAATTGGACCTTTGTAAGGAAGTTTGGCTGAACTACAGCATCTTTCATTTCTGGTCCAGCAGAGTTTTAACACTGTGTGGGCTTGCATTTCCCTGCTTGAAGAACCCTCCATCTGCTGTCTGCTGCTTTTAGGTCCAGCACCATCGAAGCGAACAGTTTCTGTCTCTTAAATAAGCGCCCTTTGTCAGCCAGTACGCAGAAAATGTAACACTTTTACATTGAGTGGATGGTTCTGAGTTTTGGGATTTCTGTCGGTGCGCTCAATGTCCCACATACAGTGTCACCAACGTACAAAAGTCTCTTTTATTCTGCCGTTACATCATTTGAGTGCAGCCTAGGTGTCGAAAGCCTTCGGGCCTCTTTGGCAGCTTAGTGCGATCTTCTGAAGCCATCTATTTATATTTTTGTGAGCTCTGAGTTCAATACCCATCATTCCTTTTATCGTCTTTGCCGTCACACCCAAATGAGCCTAAAACAAGCCTTTGCTTTTGGAACCGGTATTATTTCGTAATAAATACCGTTAGAATAGATCGATCTCCACAGATGGTGGCCAGTTAGCGCAGTCAGAACAGTTGTTGTCTAACCACCAAATAGCCAGTAATGCCACTCTCAGAAGCCTGGATGCTAGGTTAGCTTAACTGGTTACGACAGTTTAATGTTCTGGTGTAGGCTGTAAATTCAACTTCTCTCCACAAAACTCACTTGTGTGTGTTGTTAATGTTTTGTAATAATTTCACCTTGCGTGTTTGTGAGGCAGATGGTTCTATATGAGTAGAGCTCAGGTGGTCAAAATGGCTTTTTCTAGTTCCACGTTAACTGGAGAAAATTGGAGTTTCATAGCTCAGCTGGAATATTTGTGACACAAACATGCAAGAGCTTCTGTAGCTCAGCTCTTTAAATTGGTTTATGGTTGCGCTGAAGTTTCCAAGGTCAAGAGTATTAATTTCCTGTTATATTAGTACTTTGCAGTAAGTTTACCTGAAATATTTAAGACTTAAAACAGTATAGCATTGGGTAGAAGATTCCAAGTTCAAACCCAAAACCAAGCTGCTTTTTTTGACATCACAGGTGTTTTATAAGTTGGCTTGGAATGTTTGTGAGGGGAATAGAAAAAGCTTTTCGGCTTCTATAGCTCACCGAGTTAAAGCAGGTTATTACTTTACTGAAGCTTCTAAGTTCAAACCCAATGTGCAGCCACTTTCTTTTTCATCATAGGTGTTTTTTTTAATAAGTTCACTGGGAAAGTTTTTAAGGGAAAAAGAAGTCTTGAAGTGCAATAGCTCAACTGGTTAAAGCAGTTTATTACTCTGCGGAAGGTGCTAAGTTCAAACCCACCCTGATAACTGCATTTTTACATCACAGGTGTTTCATAATAAGTTTACCTGGAATAATTGGGAGAGCAAAGTCTCTGCACCTCTAGAGCTTAAAGCAGTTCACTGCTGTGCTGAAGGTTGCAAGATCACAGCTGCAAAATTTTCTTTGCTATATTAGTACTTTATAAGACATTTACCTGGGATGCTTGAGAGCTCAAGTGGTTAAAACAGTTTTGTATTTAGCAGATGATTCTGAGTTCAAACCTAATAGCAGAACTTTTTTTTTTTTTTAAATCACAGGTGTTTCATAATAAGTTCACCTCAAAAATTATGGCTCAAGTAGATAAAACACCTTATCACTTTGCTGAAGCTTCCCCGTTCAAAACACTCCCCATGCAATTTCTCACTTCTTAAGTGTTTCTCAATAAGTCCACCTGCAGTGTTTTTGAAACAAAAAACTTGCAAGCTTCTACAGCTCAGCTGGTTAAAGCAGAAGAACCTCAAATCAAACTTTTGGCATTTTTTAAGCAGTATTTTATTTTAAGTTGATAAAAGGTCAAACTGCAAGCAGATCCTGTGTAGTTCACCAGGTAAGATGATGGACTTCAGATCAACTGAAAGTGGTCTCAACTTTTAGGAAAAATCTTATATTTTCCTCTCCTAAAGACCAACTCCTTTACCCAACTTAAAGAACAACTGGAAGATGTGAAGAAAGGGTCGCTGAGCGAGAAGGTAGCGTGGCATTTAAGAATGTTGGGCGGCTAACCTCAAGACAAGTGGTTTAAACCCCCCCCCCCCCATGGGGCCAACTGTACAATACCAAAATGGTATGTAGTGAAGCAAAAGACATGAATGAGATGAAAAACAGGACAGAGAATAAAAGAAGGCTGACCATCCTCCACCAGGCTGACGAGAGAGCCTGACGACAGAACCTCCACCCAGAGAAGTGGTGGCACGAGGAATGGTTGAACGATCAGAATCAAAAGGCAGAAGATGGGCGACTTGACTGCCTTTGGTGGACTGGACCAGCGTAGGCGGAGGTCTGGGTTGCAACTGGCAAGAGGTGGCGGCTGGGCTTCCATGCGTGACCTTTACGGAAACACCGCTTGCCTGTGGAGAAGCTCCCAAAATGAACAAACGCCGTGTTTTCTCACATCTGCTCAAGGATGGATGAATAAACCGCACTGTGCCACCACAACCCTCGTCTCCAAACTAGGCAACGTCAGCTGCTCGTCGCGCAGTGCCACACAAAAGTACAACGAAACCGTGCTTTCGGACATCGGCGGCGGCCTCAGCTGACCTTCATTTCACCCTCCATCACCATGACAACAGCCATCACTATCCAGGCCGCTGTACAGTAAGGGCGAGCGCCTCGCGCATTACGGCGCCAATTAATGCATGACGTCATCCCTTTTATGCCGGATGATCTAATAGAGCTGCGCCCCCCGCGGCGCCCCGCCGTTACTCACCTGATTGGATCACGTGGTTTTTTTTGGACCGCGACGCAGCCGCGTTTCGGTGCCGAGGAGCTTCGCGCACGCAGAAGGAGGTGGAGCGGCGCCGTGCGTGAGTTTCTGCGGCGTTTTTGCGGGGCTCTCACCTCCCACACACACACACGCACGCTGTTCCAAAGGCGCACCCACCGCGTCCTCGGCTCCATTTAAAAGGCAGAAACACAGCTTCTTTCCGGCGAAACGTAGGTTTAATAATTTGCGCCGAAACCGTCGCGTTTCGCGTGTTTTTAGTGCTTTTTTTTTTTTGGGAAGGGGGTGCAGTCTGGTGTCATCCGAGCTGCCCAAGTGCTGCGGTGCGGCGCTGCACAGGTGATCGGCGACCAGGGGCCGTGTGTGTGTTGCATGACAGAGAAAGATCCAGATCAACATAAACGCTAACAACAAACAGAGCCCCCCCCCCCCACACACACACACTAGGACAGTGACACAACACCCTTCGTGCGACCTGCAAAAGGTGTGAAGCTCAGATTCTCCTGTCCTGTTTCAAAATCCTGTGTGTGTGTACGTGTGTTGGGGGGCAGGGTCACACATGGCTTGCCGTTTCCTCCCCCCTGCATTCGGCTACCTGGGGGGTGGCAGCAGCTCTTGACAAGCAAATTAAAGATTCACTACCTGTCACCTTATCCACTTCAGAGTGAGTGGGTGGCGGGCAGGATGGAGGGAGGGAGCCTCATCGGAGAGATACGGCCGCACAGCACCGCGCTCCACCCCACCTCACCGCCGCCGAACAGATGCTTTGATAAGGAAACTGCAGCCTCAGAAACATTCGCGCACACGCCCTTCGCCTTGTCTTATTTTTAGAAGGCCTGCCGTGTCAAGGTGCTTGAGCCTCGGAATGAGGTGGGGGCTGTTCTCTGAGGAGGAAACCGGTGTGTGTGTTGCAGCGCTGGAGCCTCATTGCCACTGTGTCACCTGGAGCGGCAGGTGGCGTGGTGGTCAGAGCTCAGGGTTTAGCAAGACCTGCCGTCTTAGTGCTCTTGAGCCTACTGAACTACTGAACTCACCCTGAACTGCTACTGGTAAATGAGTGTACGCCGTTTTCAGGAGAAGCGCCAGCTAAACAAACGAATAATTTAAAGTGCGTGTTTTTCTCCTCTTACTAGAAACAGGTTCTCATTTCTCTTTCCTAGCAATGCGCTCAACTGTCCGCCTGCACACCTGGCCATGCCTACATGTTAACTCGCATCCCCATCAGAAAAAGGTGCCCCCCCCAACACACACACACACACACACACACACACTTCTAGGAAAAAAAATTGACATTGGCCTTGAAACTTGTTATTGTACTGCCTCTAGGACAGGCAGGCGGCTTAGAGCGAGCTGAGCCGTTGCCATGGTTACCTCCCTGGAGACGCAGGCCTGCTTGTTTATCTGTGGCCAGTGAGCACGCTCCAGCCTGGCAGCCGGCGCCCCCGACGCCCCCTCCCGCCACCGCCGCTGATGGAGCTGCCGAGGACCCGGGTCCCGCTAGGCCCTCCGCTCCGGGCACCCGATGCTGTGAGCAAAACCTCGGCGAGCCTGGAGGCTCAAACCGACAACCGCCCCAACAATGGGGTTCTGCGCACACCAGGACAGCTGGTGGTGGGGTAACGTCTTCCGGAGCCTCTGTTAGATCTCTGCACTGACCATGTTTGCGAAGCGGGACTGGCACAGGAGGGGCCGCCACAGTCGAGAGTATCTGTACCGACCACCTGCCGCATGTCAGAGAGGCTCGACAAGCATGCGCTCCGGTGCTGTGCACCGGTGCGCTTCAGAGGTAGGCTTGGGGGCGCGGGCAGCGCTGCTGTTTCCAGGGCACGATTGTCATTGCGATGAAGGTGCCGATGAGCCTGGGGCTTCATCCTCCATAGACCGCCATCCTGCTGTTCCTTTTAGGAGGCGATAGAGAGCATGACTGTTGTTTTTTTGGGGTGAGAAACACCTGAGAGGTTAGCACAGAGATGCTCTCCTAAAAATAAGTCCTGCGCTTCCTGCCCGGCCCTCCCCTAGGAGCCCCCATCACATCCCCTTCCAGGTGCCCCACTTTGAGATCCCAAACTGCTGCTTTAACTGCCCCCCCCGCCCCCATCATGTGAGCAGCCACTGGCCCAAAAGCCATCCGCCCACATTGTTGAGTAACAAATAAATAAGAGATGGAGAGCTGCGTAAAGTACGCTGTTTACCACAGTAAAGTGAGACCCGTGACACTCTTCCTCTTCAGTTCACCTTTGATCATAATTTTTGACGCAAGTCTTCCTAATATAAAGCGTTCATCTTAACAGTCGGTGACAGGTACAGCAAGACGTGCAAATGAAATGAGGTGGCCAACTGCGCTAATGTGATATTATATATTGTATTATTATGGGTAATAGTCAAAGACACATCTTTTCATCTCTCTACCCGTACAGTCCGACTGCCGCTCACCATTTTGGCTCCATGTAATGCAGCGAACACCTAAAAAGAGCCTGCGTGAGCGTGCGCTGTTGCCACAGTTACGGCAGTAAACAAGCAACCTCCTCTTCCACCTGCCCACCGATGAGGAGTGAAGCAGAAGAGGGAGTTCGGATGCGGCCCCTTCCCTGCCGGCCACACCTTGGCAGTGCCCCTATCAGGCAGGTGCAGACCCCCGCCCCCCCCACGGCCGTGCATCAGTATGCTGCGCTCCCCGTTGCGTCCCCGCGGATGCCGAGCGGCTAATTGCGCAAGCTGTGCCTGCGTCAATGAGGAATGATCTGCCTCTGATGCGGCGGCTAACAAACGCCGACTGGAGGTGAGAGGCAATCGATGAGCTGGGGGGGTGGAAGTGCCCCCCTCCCTCCGAATGAGTGATGGAAGCTCATCTTGCTGTGATCTGACCCTGAGCTGCCGGGGGGGTGGGGGTTGTTATTCCCACTGCGATGGAGGCGTTCAAAGGGAGTGCGACCGGGGCGGATTAGCACCCACAGAGGCTGGCGGGTGGCCAGCGCAGGTACGAAACGGCGCACTGAGGCCCGACAGCTGCTGGTGGTGGTGGTGGTGGTGGAGGGGGTGAGTCTTAGCTTCACGGCGATTTGGCGCACTGGAGCTGAGGGATTGCAGCGGAGTGCAGCCGCTGCAGCAGGGACAGCTGTGGAGGATGCTGCATGTTTACTCGCTCTATCGCCCGTGTTCAGCCTGCAGCACGGGGTGGGGGGGTTAGTGAGCAAAGTGGCTCTGGAAACTAACCCCCCCCCCCTTGTTGGGAGACAGGGAGGGAAACAATGGCCTAAAACGACACGTGCTGGAAAGGCCTCAAGCCATCTGCCATCAATAGACACCTCCGTATCTCCTTAAAACAAGTCCTTGTTTCGCTCATATATATGCAAATTAGGCCGCCTATGCAAATACTCTAGGAAAGAGGGGAAGCCGAATTGTCGGGACACTGTCACCTGCGTGTGTGTGCGTGCACCCCGAGCCCGCTGACAGTTTCAGCAGGGCCGAGCGAGTCGCAGAAGGGAATCCAGCCTTCTAACTTTACAAGGAAGGAAACTAAGAAAGAAAGATGGGGGTGGGGGGGAGAAGCCGCCTGGCACTTCCTCGCGCGGCTGTTTGCTCCTTCTGCTCGGGGGACCTGGAGGAGCAGAGGCATCGTTTGTTTTCCTGCCGCGGTGACAGGCCCTCCTCTGTGGCGGGTTTGGATCCGACTCGGCTTCTTCCGAGCGGCGACGTGTCTCCGGAGGAAGCGGCGGGCTCGAGCCTCAGACCTGCGGGGAGATGCGCCAGCGCCTGCGGGCATGATCCTCAACCACTGGAAAGCTGTTCTCATCCGGCAAGATGGTTAAAAAAAAAAACAAAAAAAGCCGCCTGCGAGGAAAGGAATCGCATGTAATGAAGCCGCCGAGATACGGGGTGCTTTTCCGCAGGAAATGGCACGGATCTCACACCGGGCTGAACCGCCAGGGCGTGTGACGCGGGACGCTTAGCCAGTCCTCCCTTTCGATTCCGGGCGATGATGTCGCCGCCCGTGGCAGACCTTGCCTCTACGGCCCCGTGCCAAATAGCATCTCGCCCACGCTTTCCATCCATCCCACAGGACGCTCTCGCACACGTAAACCCGCAGAGTCGCAAAGCACCGGGAAGCGCATTAGCGGCGCGCAGCTAGCAGGGTTTACCGACTATCCGATGACGGCTCGGCCGCCGCCATCGATTAGCCGGGCAGACGAACGCCGATGGGGCAGAAGCCCGAAGGGCGCGCGCGCGCACATCTACACACATTATGACAGCACCGCCCTCCCTCCAACTCGCACTCCACGGTGAGCGTACAGAGCGCAAATCCCGCCCTCCGCCAACATCGGGGGGCGCGACGCCGGGACGCAAACGGGCCTCGGTGGCGTGGTTCGGTCACCATAGCAACATGCTCTTTCCGCGCAGCGCCGCTCGACCTTGAACCCACCTCGGCGTACGGGCCGCGCACGCGAGACGCCACAACCGGCGACACGGTCGATTACGCGCCAGGTAATTTGGCGGAATTGGGGATTGAAGTTTAATTAGGCAAACCGTAGTAATTAAGGCCTCGGTTTAATGTAATAATGGCGCACGCTTTTCCCCGTAATGCGGCTGCGGTAACAGAGAGTGGGAGAGCGATTCATTTTCGACGGTGGCGTGCCGGGCCCCCCGCTTCGCCACCCCTGGTTGCGCTCCACAAACACACACGCCCTACCCCCTTTCAGGCCAGACACACACACAGGAACGCCACCGGTTCCTTTGTCTTAACCCCCCCCCCCACACACACACACCCCGGGAAGACGGCGCTCCCAAGCGTCGCAGGACCGATGTATCGGAAAGGCCCGAAAACCAATGTGCCTTTGACTGCCCTTTCCACCCCTCCCCAGCTCCGCCACGCTGCCCCCTCGATGCCCGGAGGATGCGGCGCGGGCATCTCGCCACACACGAAACCCACTTGCGCTTGTCAAGAGTTCAAGCAGAGTCTAACAGCGCCGCTGCAAGTCCCTTCATCAATCACGTCGGGGGCTCGCCTTCAGCGTCATTATTATTTCAGTAAGTAGACCAGCTAAAAATAAATAATATAAAAAAGACCGATGCCCGCAGTTCCAGTTTCCCTCCTGAACAAAGCCATATTCCAGCTGCAGCTCCTGCTTCGCCCATAGCCATTAATGCGCCAGGGAGGAACCTTTTAGTGTCGCCTGCACCGATAACTCCGCAGGTCGCTTTTCCGGATAATTCTCCCTGTCTTAATAGCCGTGCTCTCCGAGAGGCGAGGAACGCAGCGGTTTTGGACCTAATGGGCTTGCACGCGCACGCACGCAGAGGACATCGAGGGCACCTTGGGACAAGCGCTGAGATTCCCTAGTACGTCAAAGAGAAACTCCTCCCTACACACACACAGCCACGTCCTCACTTCCAGCTGATTTCAGTTCCTTCTGCTGCCTATTTCTCTTGCATCTCCGTATTTGATTGATTTATTTTTTAATCGGTTTCTGTATCACTGCCAGCGTTCAATTTATCCCGTTTAGGCCTTTAAATGGTAAATCTGCATTTTGAGGACGTTCACCACATGCCCGAGCGATTCACGCAAGAAGCGGCACGGAAACGCGCGATAATGTCACTCGTATCTGTTGCTTAACAAGCGTGTTCATTTACCTGCCGTGCGCAATAGGTAGTTTAGGGCCGGATGGCCGGTGGGGTGTCCGAACGTGACGGACAGGTATCGAAAGTGACCGGCGTTCGGGCCGCGCCGGTCGGCTGGCTGCGGTCGCTGCCACACAATGGCGGAGGCGGTAGGAAAATCTGCTCACGTCCGTCGCTCCTTCTCGACGCAGCTCGCCCGTTCCGCCTGGCTTCAAGGTCAACGTGTCGGGAGGGGGAAGGGCGGCGAAGGTGAAAGGTCGCCGTGCGCCCAACACAAAGGAGAAACGAGCAAAGGCGCGGGCGACCCGGGCAGGGCGAGGGACGGGGACAAAGCAAGAAGGACGGAGAAGGAGGCAGCGTGAGTGACATTGCGACCGCTCTGCATCATCAATTAGACAAGCTGAAGTGGCACCGCGGAGCAGCGAGCGCAAGCCCGCGCCGCACAGGGGGAAATAAATGACTGTGCCCTTATTGAGCGCAGCAAGGCATATAGCATTTCAGGCCAGCGAAGTCGCTCTGCCTTTGTCCCGGCATTATTGATGAAGTCTGTTTCAAAGAAAATAATCCCCCCGGTTCGCCGGCGTTTGAGATTTCTCTCTCGGTTTAGAAGATCAATAAAGGAAAAATGCAGAGGGGCGGGTGGGGGGAAAGGGGGTGGAAATGAAATGCAAAAGGTGGCAAAGTAACATTTCGCATCAGAAACGTGGCGGGGCCACCCTCATTAAAGGACGCCGGGCCCGGTCTCCGTTGAGGGCGCCCTGCCTCCCGGGGGGTGGTTCCTACTGGCGTCGACGTGTGACTTCGCCGGCTTTACCGCTCGTTGATCCCCCGGCGCTCATAGACCACCCGGCATACAGCTGGAGATGAGGTCAGAAGCGAAATGGAGGGCCCGAGCAGCAACGCTAAATACACGTGAATGTTTGCCACCTGCGATGAATAATTTCTTTCCCCAGCATAACCGAAAAGTTCACCAATGGGAGGCGCAGGCCAGTTTAGCTCGCTTTAAGATGCGTTTACTTAAGCAGCTCGCGCTTCTCGTAGACGCAACCACCCATTCGCCCACTTACACAGCAGGTTAATTTTACCATTTCGGGGTAAGCACTACGGTAAGGGTGGGCGTCAAACCTAGCTTCTGCAGGTGCGCTAACCACACCTTTCGCCTGGGTTGCTGATACGCATTTGTTGTTTTATACTGCGAAATGTGCGAAGTGCTTTGATGTCGCACTGCCGCCTTCGCAGACCTGCGCAGAACTGGCCGACTGCGCTACCCCCCCGCGTCGCGCCGTGTCGTGGCAACGCCTCCCCAACATCTGTGGGGAGATCCGGAAGGAGAAGGGGCCACGTAGCAAAAGTCGCTTTTAATTCATGCTGAGTCGGCTGCGGGAACAGGACAGACGGCTGCCTCCCGCAGGACTGCGCAGCTGGGGGCCAACCCTGCCTCGCAGGCGATGCGTGCAGCAGATGACCTTTGTAGGGGGCAGGGAAAAGGAGCAAAAATTAGCGCAGTCCTCTGGTTTTACCTTCAAGGAGCTAAAAACCGGAGAACAGACTTAAGCAGAAGCGGCAGAGGCCAGAGAGTGGTATGCCTGTGCACGCCACTTTGACACCCCGTGTGGTCTGCGCTCGGTCCTCCCGGTTGCCGCTGCGGATGTGTGTGAACGGCAGAGCGTGCGCGCGTGTGAGTCTGATCACCGAGCGGCTGGAAACTCAACACCCACGCAGAGCAAGGCAAGGCCTGGCACGCCTGCGCATCCAACCTCTCCCCAGCACGCAACCCCACCGTCCTGCCAAGGACGACCTCTCCATCTCCGTCACGTACAGCACCGGGCCTCCTTACCAGCGTTGGGCCCCTGCCAATGACCGCTGCGACCTTCACCTTCCGTGCGTCGCTGCTCTCGGCCGATCAGACCGACCAAAGTGTGCGCAGACGCTCCGGCTGCTTCGAGCCTGACGGACAACAAAGGGAAGTGTGATTTGTGACTGCAGGAGTCTGTGCTCCTTTATTTCTTCTCTGCCCTCTTTTCAAGGCATCTTATAACTCCATAACCTGCTGCTGATCATGTATTTTTTTTTTAGCAGATCTGCTTTTTCTCCTCAACCTGTAAAAATATGCATTTATTTATCTGATGCTTTTTTTCTAAAGGGCCTTAAAATGGGAAGCGAGACCCCAATTTATACAGCCGGGTAGTTTTTACCGCAGCGATTCAGAGTAAATACCTGGATCGAGCACACTGCGGCAGGAGGCGGGATTCGAACCCGGGCTCCCGCGGGCGCCGGCCCGCGGCTCAAACGGCTACGGCGCGGAGATGGATCGTGACGGGCCGGGGAAGGAGATTAAAAGCGGTGGCGCTGATTTTGGAGTTTGACGTTTTATCGGCGCTCCCACACGAGAAAAGGAGGTTAGTTGTCAGAAGTTGGGGGGGGGGGGCGATCATAAAAAAAAAAAAAAAAATGTTGAAAAATGTATTATGAAATGTCAAGGTCGTTAGCGGGAAGAACAAAAGCGAGTGGCAGTTTCCTCGATGCGGTGCGGCGGTATGCCAGCCTTCAGAGAGCCTCCTCCAGGACGGCTTTGCACGCCCGCCCAGCTGCTCCGGCATGCATAATGAAGGAGCGGGGGAGGAGTAAACACGATGAGCTGCGCTCGCGCCCTGACCCCAGGTCTCTGCAGGGGTGGGAGTCTGTGGTGGGGTGGGGGCGGGATGGAACCCTGCTCTTCAGCTGCCAGGGAGACGATGCACGCACCGCACACAGGATTATCTACCGTACAGCCCGACAATCGCATCCACGCCCCCCCCCCCTCTCCGGTGCATGCGGCTGCCTTATTATTCAGCCTCACACCCTTGAAGAGGATCAGCGGGGGCCTCTTTGCGCACGCCTGTTTACGGTACATCAGAGCCGCGGCCTGAAAACCTCGCAGACACCGATTCGCACGCGTCGCAGCTCCGCAAGGACGCTTCGGCAGGGTGCGGGGCGGCTGTCATTGAAAGGTTAGGGCGACGCGCCGCAAAAGAGGCGAGCCGCTCGCCATTTCACTCGGGGCCCTCTCGGGTCACCGCGGCAGCGGCGTCTGAGTGACGGTTTCTTATTTCCCGGGACAGGTTGAAGCTGGCTCATCATTGCAGGCCTGTTCGGCCGGTCGGAGGGCTTTGTTTTCCCCGGCGATTGTTTAATCTCACAGCGGACCGCAGAATTAGCAGCGCTGGACGTCGTGGACGCTGCTAGGATGAGTGTCACAGTGGTCCTGTCCTGCACCCGGCGGTCAGCCAGTGTGTGCCTTTGAGTCTCGAGAGCCCACCAGTTGACACGCTTGCCATCACAGGGCCAACACTTACGGCAGAAGCAGGGGGGCGCTAGGGCCTGGCGACTGCGCAGAGCACTGCAATGACAAATTTAACCTGTGTCCCATGGGACCGACTGACTGCCCCTGATGTGAGTTCGTCACTGGAGTGTGAAAGCCAGGTACGTGTGCGTGTGTTATGGGGTGGTAGAAAAACCCTGCAAAAATTCATTTGGTGATGCGCTTAGAGATTTTTTGTGAACTCACACCTCTGTTATGGAGGGGCAGGATGGTGGAGGTGCGGATTCAGAAGCCGGTCCTGACGCTCCCAGCCATTCATCTCTGATCCACAGGCCCTGGTGACAAAATCATCTTGGGATCCATTAGTCCACCGGTAAAAATTCGCACGCACTTTCGCGGGCTGAGTGTAAAACAAGTACATTGTAAAGCTCGTATAGAGGACGTAACGGCAAACAACAAGCGATGAAGTCTGGCTCGCAAAATTACACTCAGATTGTTGATGCATACGACTTCCGCTGCACAACGGGCAAAGAATACGGGAGCAACGTCAGCCTCGGGTCTGTACGCCGCACTTCAACACGCAACACGTTTTGCTGAGTCTGCGGAAAACAGACACATGCAGGATTTTAGCAGCGAACAGACAATCGTCTTGTTTTTGTTCCCATTCCTCCTGGTGGGGAGCGCAGTCTCGAGCCAGGGTGTGAAGGCAATCTGGGCGCATCGCACATATGGTAGACCGCTGCTTGGACCCAGATTAACATAAGCGTTCGCGTCATCGTCCTAAACGCGAAGGGAAACGTTATGTGGCGTTTCTCTCCCCGATGCCTCGCTCGCACTGAGATATCTAGCAGTAAAGAGGACGACGCATAGACACGTGCCACTTCAGAGGCTGGAAAACGTTTCGAAACATCGGTGTGTTGAACATCTCAGTATCGATAATCATTAAGTTATTCCTTTATATAATATAAAAGGAGCCACGTTAATAATAAGAAGACAGAACGGCAGGACTGCATATGGTAGGTGGCTCTAGGTAACAAGTAGCTGAGTGCAGCTGAAGGTAATGAGGGTTTTGTATGGCCCAGCATGGCCGCAACCACAAAAACAGTACAAGGCAGCTATCGATTTACCCACATCCAGATAAAGCTGCCGAGATGAAAAGGTAAATGCAAGCAGGGCACTAAGCGCACTCTTGTTTTGTTTCCCTGTTTTTTTTTTTTTTTTTTCTTTCCTAGAGCCCTCTCACTGGAGCCATGCAGTCCTTCAGAGAACGGAGCGGTTTCCACGGCAACCAGCCCTGCTACCAGCAGGAACCCCATGAATTATCACGCCTTGAGAATTACAGACATCATCACGGCCAGGCCAGACAGGGCTACGAGGCGCACTCTCTCACAGCAGCAGCCGCGGGAGCCGCATCTAAGGACTGTTACGGCCAGCCTGCTTACCCCGGCTACGCCGGTGGCTCTGCACCGGCTAAAAAGCAGTACAAAGGGGGCAAGATTTCAGGCCAGCCCCTGCCTGGTGGTTTCGGCAACCACCTGGGCACCACCTATTCGGCGCAGTACATGAGCGAGGGTCATGTTCAACAAAAGTGGGAGGACCCCGCTCACCTGCCGCAGTACAAGCAGGACATGGTGGGCGGCCTGGACATGGCCAGCGGGCCGAGGGGTGCCAGAGCCCAGTATCTCGAGCGTAACGTTCAGCCCATTTCCCAAAGCCAGTGTTCCCACACCCCTCAACCGTCTGCTCCTGTTTACACCAGCCACCATCAGCAGAATCTCCCACAAAATGCATCAGCATCCCCTTTGGCCTACCCCCAAGGCCACCTGCAGTACCCGCAGCACTCTCAATCCCTGTCATCCTCCACATCATCTTATATGGACAAATGTAACTCTGTGCCCCACTGCTACAAAGGCTACGCTATGGCTCCCAACTCCCAGTACACCCGGCCAGTGGGGAGCAGCAACAGCTTGAAGCAGAGTACCTACAGATCTCCAAACAACTACACGTACCAGCAGCCTTCTTCAAGAGCTGGGTATGAACAGCAGGCTTCCCTACACGGGATGTCCAACGCCCAGGACGGCCTTTCAAAATACCAACATTTCACCCAGCAGCAGCAGAACTACTGCTTATCCGACATGTCGGTGAGGTCCCCGGAGCATTACTACCAGAACTGTAGCCCCAGTTCCGGCCACTCTCCAGCGCGATCGGTAGGGAGGTCTCCTTCGTACAGCTCCACCCCTTCTCCTTTAATGGTCACCTCGGAGACGTTCCAGTACAACCAGCCTCCCATTGCTACGGGGTCCTCGTCAGCGACAGGCCTCCAAGAACAGGGATTGCTGTTGCCTCCGCATTCCCATACGTCCCCTGGCATCAACCACCCAACGTCGAGTTACACCGGCTCTATGAAGGACAGGTTTTCCGAAAAGCTGCTCTCCAACCCCAGCCTGTGGAGCCTCAATGCCCTGACCTCTCAGGTGGAGAACATATCCAACAACGTTCAGCAGTTGCTACTCTCCGAAGCCCTCATAAGCAACAAAAAAGGCACCAAGCGCAACACTACCAAGAAAGGCGAGGACTTTAAGGGCCAGCTGCGATCACTCGAGGACTCGTCTTGCTCAGATGTTCCGCAGGGTTCCCTTGTGACAGAGCCCTTCGGCGCTCCCCAGACACAAGAAGGAGGCTACTCCAGCAGCTCCGAGGAGCAGCAGGACAGGAGTTATTACTGCTGTGGCCAGAAGAGAAGTCCAACGCAGGCTAATGCCAACTCACAGCTTGCCCAGGACCTGGTGTCCTCCTGTTCCCTAACATCCCCAGAGGAAATGCTTCGCATGTCAGACGATTGTGTCCCTGGCTTGCAGCTTACGCAGGCCGGGGACGGTCTGAACTCCGTATCGTGGCTGCAGAGCGGACAGACTAGGAAGGACGCCGATGCCAACGCGGGAAAGAAGTCTCCGCAAAGCACGGCCATTCCAACCCCGCAGCGGTCCGAGTCCCTCGCCGACAGTCGGAGTCCAGGAGACTCTCTGAAGGGGAACTTTGAAGACGCGGGCTGGTCGGAAAAGCAAGGACAGGAAGACGAGGCGATGAAGAAAACTTCAGATGCCAGCTGCAATGACAACATGGAAGCCTTTAATGTGAGTGAGCAGAAACAAGAGGAACAACAGCGGCAGCAAGAGAAAGAATGGCCTGAGGATGAGAAAGGCCAGGCCTTGTTCCACGTGATAAGTAAAGTGCTGACGGAGAAAAAACACTGCGGAGACACTGGGGACAAACTGTATCGGGAGATGCAAAACCAATGTGATCCCGGTGAAGAAGAGTGCGCGGAAAAGTGCGACGGCCTCTCCGACCTCAGCTGCAGAGACGATGCGGACGCTGATGAGAAACTGATGAAATCGGAAATGTACGGATCAGACTTGCCCATTGATCCTGACACACCCGAGAAAACAATGTCTTTCTTTTGGAGAGACGACCTTGCGCAAGATCAATATTTAAGCGTAAAGGAGGACAACTCGGACCTTCCGCAATTTAACTCCAGAAGTGAGCTTTTGGAGGAAAGGCTTTCAACTGTCGCGAAAGAAACGCGCGAGGTTCTTGAAGAGCAGCCCTCTGTCCCCTCCCATCTGCCCGATGACTTGAAAAAAGAGAAGACGGCTCTGTTGCCTTCGGAGGAGGTCATTAATAATGCAGCATGGTCACGAGAATCTGGAGAATTCTGCCGTCTGGCAGGCCAACGGGGGGACAAGGCTCCAGCTCATGCAGAAGCCACGGTACAAGACAGTGTACTCGCGAGACCTGAAAGGAGGTCAGATGCTTGTGACATTGCACCTCCTACACATTCTGCCAAGACTGTTTTCTCAGCACTCCCTGAAAAAGCGACACCTCTGTCCCAGGCAAGGGAGCACATTGATCGCAGGGATGCCGAGGTGCTGGAGCCCGATTCCCCTCAGTTACCGGGCAAGTCCATTTTGCCGTCGGCACCTTCCTGGGCTGACACTCCGCCTTCACCCAAGAAAGGTGACGAGGACATAGAGCCCGGGATAAGCTGCCCAAGTGCAGTCACTCCATCCACTAAACCGGAGCCGGTGGCCCCTGCCGCTCACGTTAGGGTTTTCAACAGAAAGCACGGGCGAGGAAGAAGGGGTCAAGCGGGTGTTCCGATTAGGAGGCATCCCACAATGGAAGCAGATGCTCCCATGGCTCCTCAGGAAGTCATGCTGCCCTCTAGCGAAAGCGGAGTATTTTCCAATCACACGTGCACCGCTCACAAGGACATTTCCAGGCAAATGCCCAAGTGTTTTGCGGAGAACTTCCCTTCCAGGATGTGTACTCGCTCCGTCACTGCTCTCACCGCTCCCAAAGCCCTGCTTCACCTGAAAAGGCAGCTTGGCCCAAAGGTTTCAGAGGATGGTGCCGGTAAGGACTGCGCGGGTCATCCCAAGGACTTAATCACAAAGATCAAGTGGATGAGGCAAAAAAGCCCGGAGCAAACAGCTATGGATCTGGTGGGCTGCACAGAAAGTCTCACTGGGAGCGACCAGCAAGATGGGAGTCCAGAAACAGCGTTGCTTTTGCCTCAGCTGACTAAAGACCAAAAGGCCATGGTGCTCAGGTCTCGAAAGCCGACTCAATACAACCCCCTTAAAGAAAAGGGGAAAGAGAAGAGGGCAATGAGTTTTCTTCCCAAGAAAATAAAGGAAGCAAAAAAACAAAGGGATGCTTTGCTGAGCGACAAGGCTTCCTTAAGCCCAAAGCAAAACACGGCTGCTGCCTATCAGCGAGTTCATAAAAGTCTGATCGGGAAAACAGACGAGAAGCCTGCGTTCCCCAGCAAGAGAAAATCCAACTTCCATTCCACGGTCCCGTCAAAAAAACACAAAGGGACACAACCAGAGACGCAGCAGATAAATGATCCTCAGTTACCAGCTACGCTGACAGGACTGAAGGGCCCTAAGAAGAAGCTAAAGCGGGGAGAGCATTTTAAAGCCTCTCTGAGCGGTTACCTCGCAAAAGAAAGCCCTGTTGCCAGTAACACAGTCGAGATCCAAAGTCCTCCTCCTCGGTGTCCTACGAAAACAAAGTACCTCCCGCCAAGGAAAGGCCGAGGCCTGAAGTACGAAGCGATGGTGCAAAAAATTACATCGCCGGGGTCAAAAAAGCATGTCGCAAATCAACAGGCTGAGAGCGTTCACGTGGATCCGGGGTCAAAAGCTACAGCCCAGGATCCGGAGCCGAAGGAAACGGTGAAGGTCTTAGAGGAGAAGCCAGAGGAGAGCGGGGCCGCGTGGAGCTTACAGGCAGTGCTGGATGCTGCCTGCACCAAAACTGCCATGAGGAAGAGGAAACCGGTGGCCGCTGAGGACGAGGAACAAGCCGGGCCCGCTGAAGAAGCTGTCGGTCTGGTTGTCAACACGCCCAGGCTGGCAAAGCAGCGGGCCATCAAGAACAACCACGAGATGCATTTGAAGCAGAGGAGGAAGAGAAGGAAAGGTCCCGTTCCCGCTGAGAGCGCTGCCAGCGCGGAGGAGCCCGCACCGCCCCCCGCCCCCTCAGCGGCAGCCTTCACAGGGGAGCTGGCAAACGGCGCGCAGGTGATCACAGATGCCAGCGTGTGCAAAAGGGGGAAGCGCAAAGCACCCCTTGCAAAAAAGAGCCTGGTGAGCACACCGGGTAAAGATGGCAGCAGAAAGCAAAACGTTACAAAGAAAACGGGACCCAAAAGAAAAATCAGAAAGACCACGAAAGCAAGCAAGAGCGCAGAACCAGGACTGAGAGATAAAGTGAAGCCGGGGGAGCCGATTTCTCCGGTGGCGCGGGAGAACCAGGCTCGCGTGCCTTCAAAATACGACTTGTGCAAGGCGCCGAAGAACGAAATCCGGCCCCCGTTCAGCCCGTACGTGCACATCGACAGCTCGGAAAACTTTGGCTCGCTTTGCACCATCGTCAACAGGCCTGAGGAGGAGCTGCTGCTTCTTCAAACCAGGAAAAAGAGCCCTTCCAAAATACGGAGCTCGGCGACTGTTGCCAAGGCAATAGCAAACTCCTCGGTCATGCTGCAGGGGCCTTTGGTTAATAAAAGCCTAACTGACAGGTGCCTGACTTGTTGTCTGTGCGGAAAGCCGGCAAATTTCAGAGAGCTTGGGGATCTGTGTGGGCCATATTACCCCGAGGATAGCGTGCCGAGGAAGGCGCTGTCGTTCAGATACCAGCCGGGGTCCGGGGAGAACGGGGAAAAAATGAGCTGCAGTGCGGTTCCAGCCAGCCTTCCGAAGAGGGAGGGAGCATGCAGCTCCAGCGGGTGGGGTGGCCTCGATGGAGCGCCTGGCCGGCCCAGGAGGGCAGAGAGGCCATTGCGCCACAGCGCTGTGACTCGGCCCACTTTCCGGGAGAGGTACAGGAAGCTGCAGCAGCTGCAGGGCTGCGAAAGGAGATCTGCGGAGGGGGGCGCCGCGCAGCGTGGCTCCATGACTTTGCTGCAAAGGCTGCAGCTGGAGGCGGAGACCAAGGAACACTGGGCCCACGAGGCCTGCGCCATCTGGACCAGCGGCGTCATCCTGGTCACCGGGAAGCTGTACGGCCTGAAGGAAGCTGCGCATGCCGCTGCCGAGACGGTAAACCTGCCCCCCCCCTCCCCAAAAAAAAAACATCTCAGTCTGAAAGGTCAAGGTTCACGCTGTTGTCGTTCTGCACCTACATACATGTACAAGTGAGAATGAAACGTATGTAGCTTCTCCTTTACCACGGTGCACAGCACGGTAAACGGACAACACGACACAAGACGACACGTGTGCCCCTAGTTTAATACAGTTTAATGTAAATGGTATTAGGACCCATCACACCTATCTGCACCTCTGTTTGCAGAGCAGCACCTACTGCTGCTGTTTTTACAAGTTTAGTACCTACCTACAGTAACTACCTGCAAACCTAATACCTGCCTACCTACCGAACAACTGTACTTACCCGACTCCCACTACAAAGCTGCTGTACTGCGGTATTAGATGTGAGCACATGAACGTATCTGTGTGTCCTGACCTTCCGAGGCTGCTGTGTTCAAGCCGCTCTTTCCCTCGGTCCTCCTCCCCTCACGCAGTTCTGCTCCAGGTGCCACACCGTGGGGGCGTCAGTCAGCTGTTGCTCCGAGGGCTGCGAGCACAAGTACCACTACATCTGTGCCAAAGAGACGGGTGAGTCTGTGTGTGTGTGCGCGCACGCAGACCTACTTCACGTAAACCACAAAGCATCACAAGTGCGTCCTCGCCCTTCTCACACTTACTGTGCGACACCGATGCTTCTCGTATTTGTATCTCTTCCAACCTGTGTTAATTTGAATCCAGAAGCTTCTGTTCATCGGCCGTTCTAACCTTTTCCTCTTCTCTGCTGCTGTTACAGGCTGCTTGTTGGAAGAGGACAACTTTTCAATGACATGTACACAACACAAGGTAAGCGCCGACATGCTGCCTTGGCAACAGTTGCCCAGGGGCCCGAGGCCACGCGACCTCATGCCCTTCCGAGTGCGGCTCGCGCTAACATCGCCCGCTAATTGGGCGCTGGCTGTCAGGAAAGGGACGTGTGTGACTTAGCGGAAGGTGGCAAAATGCTGCTCGGAAACACCTGGAGGACAGTTGGTCTGTCCGTCGAAGGACTTGTCCCCCAAAAATGAGAGTACCGTAAAAACATGGTGAGGACACTGAATCCCACCCGTGTCTGGCAGACAGACCACGGCTGTTATCGTCAGCTTCTTCATTAGAGGTGCAAATGTGCAAAATGTTGGTAAACATCCAGTGCATCGTGTCCAGTACCAGCGATGGTTTTAAAGCTGCCTGCTGCCTTCTGCTGGTCACTCGCTGAAAATGCAACGAAGCGACATAAAAGCTGAAGCAGAAACCCGGTTGCAGCGACCCGATTCCGTTATGAAACGCTCCCCCCCCCACCACACGCACACGTATATCCAACAAAAAAAAATGAATAAATACTGACAGGAATACTAATAATATAAATAATAAAAAGGCAGAATTACAGATGCGTCATTAGGGGGCGCTCCTGCTGTGTTTCCCTACACAGGTGCGCATGCCTGCGTATGAATCTGTTTGTTTGTTTGTTTGTGTTGTCATCATATCTGCTTCTTTTTGGAATGTTCCTGTGTTTTCTCTTCTGTGTTGCAGGCAGTGTAAGAGCAGCCCGTGCCGATGCGGCGATGGGATGAGGGGCGCGCCCAAGGACGGAGCCCACCACCGCCAACGTGGGAAGTGGCTTTCGTCGTTCGTGTGCGGCCGTGCGGGATGCAAACTGGGGTGATTATAAGTGTGAATCGGTCCAAAGGTGGCCACACACACACACACACACACACATACACACACATACACACACATACACGCGCACACACACACACACACACATACACGCGCACACACACACACACACACACACACACACACACACACACACACACGCACGGGAGTGCGCGCATCTTTTATCCTCCTGCTGTTGTAACAGCATGGTAACAACAGGGTAACAACAGGGTACCATAGGAGGACACGTGATGACTCTTTAACGTAATAACTGTCATTTAATGGTGTACAGAAATACTGGGAAATGTTTAAATGTAACATGTGCTGTACTTAAATAATTGTGTATAGTATTTCTTAGAGATGTTTATTTTATATAAATAAATACATATGTGAATTGCCTATAAAACTATTAAAATAATGGATTAAAATGGGCTTTTTGTAACTTGTCCATATTAACCTCACTGTCAATTCGGGAGTTGAAAATGTTTTGCAGGTGAACTGCGGATGGATGAGTGTAAGGTGAGTGTGCGTGTGTGTGGGGGGGTGCAACATCGTACTGTTTAGATCCAGACACCTTCCACCTTTTACCAAACATTATCGCGCCTTTATTTCCACATTGTCATTAGATACAATTGTCACTTTAATACAATTTTTAAAAAATGAGCCATATGTTACAAAAATTTCCATTTTTTTTATTTACATTCTGAGAATAAATCAATGAGCAGAAAGTCTGAGGGAAGGTTGGGTTAAAATTGCTTTTCTCTGACAAACACTGACTGGTTGTGAAACGAAGATGAGTGCTGTCAGTTTTTACAGAAACAACGTAAAAACCTGTTTTTCAAACAGCGCAAAAGGAAACAAAGTGACCCTCCCTGCCCTCCCCCCACATGGACGTTCGCTACGTGACCTCAGAGCTGGCGCACTTTCACCTTTGACCCTCGGGGAGTGGACGCGGGTCGTGTCTGGTGAGGATGCGATCAAACGCGTGGCGCCGTAACGCACAGCAACACCTTTACTTAGCCCATCACCCCGGGAGGGGGGCATCACGTACGAACACAGCCAACACATACGTCGCGCTGCTCTCGAGACTCCACCCCGTCTGACTCCAGACGACATGGCCGCGGGGGGGGTGGGTGGGTTATTCACCACAAATCAAACACTGATTTCTGAAACTCTATGCCAACGATAAATATACACTGTAAAATATTTACAACCACACGTCGCCGAGCACCGGGTGCCGCAGCGCAGGTGAGGTGAGCGCCGAACTCGGGGGTGGGAAGGATGCGCGTTCCGAACAGGTGGCCCGACTGCTAATTCGGTCACCCAAAACGCAATTAGAAGTCTCTAGTTTCTGTTCCCAAGCGCCTCTCGGTGGCCAATTACATTACTACATGTGCGAGGAAAAATAAATTAACCAAAGCAAAGGGAACATAAATAGAATAAATAAGCATAGCAACGATGAGCGGTAAAAAGGGATGCTGTGTTACGGCCCTACAGGACTTTGGATCGGTCAGGCGATCATTAGCACATGTCCGGCAGCCACTGGTTTGCTAGAAAGCGGGAACGTATGGATGAACCAGCCTGAGCTACGACATGCAGTAAGGAATGCTCCCATTTCCTCCGGCTGTCATTTAAATGACCTGCGACAGTTCTGGCGGTCCGTGTTGTCCAGGTACCGCCGATAGCTGGATGCCTCCAGCTAGCGCCGTGCTGTATGGAGCCAGCGTGTGTCAGTGTGGCAGCCTTGTGGAAAGTCGCGTTTATTAATGCCATCAGTAGCCAATGGGCGAGTTACGCACTTGCGAGGTCTACTACTGGGTCGGTATCACGAGGCAGGCGAGAGGAGTCCATGAGCAAATTTACAGAGCAAAATGTGGAGTTAAAATGTAAACGCTGCCATTTTGAATGTTCAAAAATCTGCGATTCTAAGTGTAATAAGCGGCTGCCAGATGTGTTTTCTGATGTGGCCACAAGCTGCAGGCTGACAGGCTGAGTATAAAACAACTGCCGAATTGTTTCTCTGCAGTTACTGTTCTGTTCTACACAAAGATCTCCGCAGCTGTTCAGGCTCTGCTGCCTTCTGCAGTAAAACTGGTGTAAATGCACGGTGCATATTAAGCACGGACAGTGTTTATTTCCGTAGCTATAGCAGGTGCGATACGGAAGCTTTGAGAAATATTTCTGTAGTCGGTACTGTTTTTCTACCCTGCTTTTGTTCGCTGGTAAATGTGTCCAATCTGGCTGTCCAACTCAGCCAACGGGGGCAGACACCAACGTGGCCATATGCCTAGCAAACACCATAGTCCGCTCAGGTCGGATGGCCCTCGGTTTGTTCAGAGCACCGTACTGTAGTCGATCTGAACGCGCTGCCGGCTCTAAAAACAAATATGGTGTCCCGACAAGAAAGGAAAAAATTCCACACGAAATAATATACAGTGTTGTATGATATTTAACCAAATATTCATTGTTCGTGCTGAACACAAATTAAGTTTTCAGAAAAAGGCTGTGAAAAAGCAGACCGTCTGGGCCCACTTAAGGGCCTGCAGCTAAGGTGGATATGATGGCTGCTAGCAGGGGCTTTCAGAAGAACTGGAGACCGGAGGACAATTGACTTGTTTGGCTGTGGTTACTTTACATATCAAATAGTTCAGGGATAACACTGGGTTGCTAAATCACCTGGACCTGGCGCTCGCTCGGTGCACATTTGTGCGTGTGTGAATGTCAGGGTTTTGCTAAGTAGAAGTGACCGTCGTTCCACTGCCCAGTTTGATGATCATCTGCTGGCAGTCGTGGAGGGTGCGTTTGTCGCCTAGCTTCTCAAGGGTGCGGGCAGCATCCGCCAGCATGCCCATGCGCTGTCCTGGTGCTGACAGGAAGGATGGGGGCAGGTAGCGGCACGCCAGCATCACGGCCTCCACCTGCTCACGCTGACCCGGCCGTGTCTCGCACTCCTCTGCTGACATACACACACTGTCAGAGCAATAGCAACGGAGGACGGTGTACAGGCAAATATCTCCTCAGACAGGGACACTGAGATGTCCCCCAGGACACACTTACCTGTCTTGCTGCCAGGGGTGGCACGGCGTCTCAAGCTGCGGTCCAGGAGCTGGTGTGTACGTGTGGGACTGGCTCCGGCCATTAGGCGTGCTGTTGCTTCGTGCAGAAATAGCTGCAGTAGGGATTGGAAGAGCAGGACGTCACACCCTCCTCTCACATAATTACCCTCCACACACACACACACCATGGTCCCCACTCACCCTGCGCATGGCAGGCCGGAAGCTCTGCGCCAGCTTCCTGAGGGAGCTCAGGTCCTGCTGGAAGCCGTGCAGCTCGGATGGTGAGGCCTGTGAAGCCCCCTGCGGAGGACCCCCCGCCGCCATGCTCTGCTGCTGACGCCACACATTAGTGCGGGTCACGAGGACCAGGTCGCAGAGCAACAGTTGTAGTATCTGAGGAGGGCGGGACAGAAAGTTTCCGGACCACTGAGTCCTCAACAAAGATGACCAACATGCTTATGAACAAAAACATAAACAGTGTATTCACAGGCAGGGTGAAGTCATGATAACCAGGTGCAGATGTCGCTGTTCATTTGGTCATCCATTAAATTTGGAACTGGGGTTCCAAATCGTGGTGGCTGTGCAGTGGCCCAGCGCTGTGTTGCACTGCAGGAACATTGCACACAATGCAGACGGATGCAATGCAACTACAATGCACCACAGCACTGGCCAGGGGGACCACGAAGCTCAAACCACAATCCACACGGAGTGGGGGGGGGTACCTTGTCAGTGTTGCTGCCGTGTGATGGAGGCCCCAGGTGCAGGCTGTCTCTCAGCAGGACGCTCGCCTTCTCGCTGTGGCTTAAACTCAGCTGCCAGTTCTCTGGCTTGGCCAGCAGGGTGCGTACAGCCCGGAAAACACTCAGCGCAGCACGAGGTAGGGGGCTCCTGGTCACGGCACCCACATCACACGTTAGACACACACACACACAAACCCTCTGCTGAGCGTGCTCTACATGCAACTGGGTGTTTCTGGTACTCACTCTGCAGCCTGCAGGCTCTTTGGAAGCTGCTCCACGGTGGGGTAGAGCCTCTCTGCAGCAGAGTCGTCTCCTTGCAGCCAGTTGATCATGACCACCACCACATGGGACCACCACTTGGAATGAGGGTCACAGCCTTGAGAACACAGAATGGAAATCTGTCACAATTTACTGAGACAAATCACTTGGTGTGTGTGTGTGTGTGTGTGTGTGTGTGTGTGTGTGTGTGTGTGTGTGTATTTGCTACACTTTCTGTGTACACCCACCTGTGACAGTGGCCATGTTGGACCCAATGGCAAAGGACTGAGTCGTAGCCCCGGCGGCATCTGAGGAGCTGGTGAGCAGCTGGAGGTACTCCAAGGCATCTGAGTACTCGCTGAAGAAGAGTGAAACAGGTCAGACAAGAACACATTGAGAGAATAAAAGATGTGACACTGGCATGAGTGGTGTGAACAGCAGGAATATTCACCCTTCACTTTTTCCGGGGGCTCTCTCATCCTGTGGCTGCGCTACGCAGTACAACGCTTTCTCCAGCAAGTGTTCCCGAAATGCCTGAGTCACCTGGGCCAGGGGGTCCACTGCAGGGGGGGAGATGGGACACAGTGAAAACCACATACAAGCAGCAAGACCTCGCCCCCATTTCTCACATCACCCTCTATCTGATCTACAAAAATCTGATGCCATGCAAGCACCATGTCCTTTCTAACAGAGGCAGCATGGAGTTAATAGAATCGAGAGGAGCGGTGTACAGACCTGTGTTCCCCGCCTGACTGTAGATGCTCTCTTTTGGGATGCTGCGGACAGCCCAGTCCCCATCCACAAAGAATCGGTGACCCACGGGGTGGCAGAGCCACTGCATGGCGGGTGGAATGCTGCCACTGGGAGACAGGCAGGCCTGCCGAGCACTGCTCAGGAACAAACGCTACAGGGGAAACAGTGGCGTTCCACTGTTAGCGATTACATGCTAGCCGCACACGCTGTACCAAACGACGCAGCCGTATACTCACAGCAGTGAAGTGCAGGGCTCGTGGGAGGCTGGCCTTCACCCTGAGTGCCGCGGACACGTAGATCTCGGCCAGCGTGGCAACAGGCAGACAGTCGCCTGCGCATTCTGCCAGGTTCACGGCACTCAGCGCCATGTGAATGGCTGACAGGTGGCTGCCACCCAACTTGCCTGGACACAACAAGAAAGCACAACCAATCAGTGATTCCTTCACGGAATCAACAAAACATCAAAGAAAACCATATTTCGCTTATTTAAAAGTCCAGCTTTGAGCAAGTAGCTAACAGCTAATTCCCAGGATGCACAGATCTGTTGCTGCTGCTCACCAGTCATGTGCAGCTGGTGCAGACGGTGGTAGACAAGGGCGCCGTCTCGGCTGCTCTTGCGGGCGTCCTCCTGCAGGAGACGATCGGTGCGCAGGCCACCGGCCCTTGTAGCCAACCAGCGGCCCACCCAGAGGCGTTGCAGGCAGAGACGCAGCACCGCCCACAGGACCGCACACGTCACGTCCAGCTGAGAGGTGGGTAGTGGGCGGCTCAACGCCTTTAGGCAGGTCCATAGGTTCTGAGAGGCCTGAGCAAAGTCTCCCTGGTAGGAGGACAGGAAGACAGACAGTCAGGAGAGAAACAAATTAAACAGAGTTCAAGTTAAACAGAGGAAGCTTTTATTACCTTCAATAAACAAATGTGTACTGACATGGATGTGTCAAAGGATTTTATTACTGCTAATCTTATCAGAAATAATAACATACTTTGTGCTTATTTTAACTTCCACATAGGTCTTTGTGACTAAGGTCAGGCTAGAATGGGGGAGAGAGAGAACAAACTCATTGCGAGCAGGACTCACCCTCGCCAGGTCGAGGTCGGCCTGCTTCCGGTGCCTCCAGAACAGCACCGAGGAGCCCGAGTGAGGTCGGGTCACCGGTTCTCCATATACCAGCAAGCGGATCAGGACCAGTGCCACCAGCAGGATATTCAGGAACCACACAAAAAGACTCGGGACCATCCAGTCGAGCCAGCTGGCCGACTCCACTGAAGGTGGGGAACAGATTGGGAAAGCAAGAGGTCAGTCTTGGTGGTGGAGTCACTTTATACTAGTTTGCTCAAATCTCAGCACATCCCATGGGCACAAATAAGCCAGCGCGGTGTTTTATAACTAATTTTTTCTTTGAAACTGACATCCGAGACCCTAAAACTATGAACTTGGGGAGATGAGAATGATGGCGTTCCCTGTACCTCCAGCCTGCACTCCCAGCATGTTACGGCCTGACTTGACGGGTTCCACAGCGCCCACGTCTACGGTGCTGCCGGTGCTTCCGCACAGCAGGGATGCCAGCGGGTTAAAAGAAAGGAAGAAGAAGGTAAAGAAGCACAGGGCCATGCGGGATCGGTCCAACATACACCCGTTGCCTGGGGGGGACTTCTCTTGCTTCACCGATGGCTGCAGGTGGGAATCAGAAAATCCATTTTTAAAATTCTATTATCAAGACCAAATTTCAAGGTCTATTGTTTGGCTTTAAGTGTGCACCTTAACCACAGCCAAAGTACATCGCACAAATCCAAAATCTTGACCACTCTGGAGAAATTATGACAAATGTCATCCATACTCGGTGTAAATGTGTGCGCGCGCACGCAAATACCTTGCTTTCATCCCCCATGATACTGTCCGACTCAGAGTCACTGGCACACTGGGAGAAGGGACTGTTGTCCAGGGGCGAACCCACATCTGAGGGCGGAGGTGTGGGCACTTCAGCCTTCATGCCACAGGCTGGGCCATCCACCTCCATGGCAACCAGATCCTTTAGAGACTCTGCGGAGGAGAGGAAGGTAAGCAGGGATCGGTGGCCCCACGCAGGTCCAGGTGAGCACCCACCAGGTAGGATGCTTACTGTTGTTCTGGGAGGCCATCTTCAGAGCCATGTTCTCCTGCTTCAGCTTCTGGTTGGACTGCTGCAGGAAGCGGATGTAGTCAATGGCCTTCCTCAGCACGGCCGACTTGTTGAGCTATGAAAAAAAAGGCACAACTCAAACTCCCAAGAGAAGAGCGCATCGTGAAAAACAATGAACGTATTCTTTCATTGTTTTTTAATTAAGCGTGATTCATCACACACAGACTAGTACTCTCCCCCAGAGTAAGGATATTAGAGTAGCACAGGCGTTATTAAAGAGAAGACGCAAGGAGTACCTTGGCCTCAGTTCCAGCCACCAGGTCCTTGAGCTCGATGATCTTGTCATTGATAGAGGAGCGGTAACGCTTCTCGATGGCATTGTGGGCCGTGCGCTTCTCTCCCTTGTGTGGTGGTCCCGAGGGCTTGCCTCCGATGGCGATGCGGTTGATGGGCAGTTTGTCTGCGTCCACTACAACGGGGACTGTAGTCAGGATGGTTCCACCGCTCATCAGGGCCTAAGAGAAGAAGAACCTGTCAGCTGCGTTATACGAGAAGAGGAGGGCCGAAAACTGAACCCAAGCCAGCTGGATCTGGGGAGGATACCTGTATGGAGGCGGTCTGGACAGGAGTGGTGGATGAAGCCACCGTGGTCACCATGCTTCCAGCTTCGGGCTTCAGGGCTGTGAGTAGGAGGGAGTCTGCTTTGATGAACTGAGGCTGCAACAGCACCTGCAAAGTAAGTGGCACAGTGGCCAGAAGCCTTCAGCGGCAGCCATGTCGGTCATTTCTCCGCACCACATTTAAATGAATCATTTAAAGAGACTAATGTAGCTTTAAACGTCTTGCAGCATTTGATTCGTAGACATGCGTAGAAGTGGTGTACGGCTGGAGCGCGTTACCTGTTGTACTTTGCTAAGTTGAATGCACTAATGACACAGAATTTCAACATTAAAGCCACAGGTCGAGGCTCCACCCAAGCGCACCACACTGTGGTCTGATGCCATTACAAAACAACAGGGAAGCACTTTGAGGCCAGGCTTGGGGAAAAACCGTTTTGTTTGCAGTTGCGCCAGCACAAACAAAGCCGCACACTCACTGGAACTTGCTGAACGTGTGGTGAAATTGGCTGAGTGGGTTGGCTTGAGGGAGTGGCCAGGAGAGGCTGAGCTGGCAGACTCTGGATTTGCGCCTGGATAGCCACTGGCTGGATGTGCTGTGGGGAGGCAGGCAGACTGGGAGACGACTGGGCGGGGCCTGCCTGACTGACAGCTGTGGCAAAATTTGAAAAGCAGAAATCAGACAATAACCTTAATCTTTATATGTGTTTTGTTTGCTGCGGTACGAATTCACATAAATGCTGTGTTATAACTGTTTTCGGTCACTAATTGTTCAAAATGAAAACAATTTACAGTTTATTTGTATTTTGACTTTGTTACCTTCAAAAATTCGTGCAGTGGAGCAAATGCATCCAGCTGTGCAGATAGATGGCAGTAAAGATCACTCAAAAAGAGGAAAGAGTTGGACTATTTTCATTCAATAACACTCTCACGGTGTTGACAGGTGTTCCTGAGTGTCAGTGATCGACAACTGGTAGACTAACACTGCACATATTTATGGGATGAATCGGTAAATAATCGGTTTTTAAGGACAGCATATTTTTATTGCTAGTAATTTAAAATTAGCTTTAATTTCAATGTAGGCCAAAATTATAAAATATATTACAAGTCTAACAGAGTATTTCTTTTCAATGTAGGGCTTAGGGCAAAAAGCTTATTTGGAATTATGAACATATGTGTTTTTAGGCTGATGATTCAGAGCACAGCAGCAGAAGAAGCACCGGATGACTAAGACACTGTCCGTCAATGGTGAGAAGTGATTAGCCAGGTTTAGGGGCCATGAGAAACATCACCAGGTGACATGGGGTTCTAGGCTACAGCTGCTCTTATCAGATAGAACGGCTACCCAGACAGAGTGGGTAACAGGAATTCCTAGCAGCTGGATAGTTCAGCGTGGAACAGAATGCTGTAATCCTATGTCAGGGCTGTAAAAAACACCAGTGGTGCCCTTTGAACCGGGCCACCACGTCTTCCCAAAGTGACACAACACAACAGAAGAATTGTGAAACACATGCTATCTACATCTCCTTTGTCCACGTTCTACCAGTTTTACTTGGACCTGATGGGATGCAGCCAGGGTGAAAGAGTAACTGGGTCACGGCTTTAAAACCAGTGACACTGATGTGGCTGGATCAGAGTTCAGCTGCACAATCTTTGCTGGATTTTAGTGCACCCCCTTTCTTAATGTTGTCCAACCATGGTCTAAATACATACTGTAAAAAGTGCTGAAGATCAAACCAGGTGGCAAGGGGACTGACAGCAGCAGCTTTCAGATCTGTGCTCCTTCCAGAGCAGAACTTCAAATAAATCAATCACATGTATTTCAAAGAAGCATTTCAATGAATTAATTGCTACTTAAATGACAGATCTATTCTTGATTCATTGCGTAACGCACACAATATTGGTGAGACTATCATATATACAGCAAGTGATCAATATTTATGTTTAGTTATTCCAGCCTGGTGAAGTGCGTGCTGGGAAAGCCACACCGATGTACACAACAGTGGTGTGTTGTTTTGACTTGTTGCCAGTGGCTTTAAGACAGAAGCAACCTGCCTGGAAAGTGGGACACACTCACCTGTGTACGCATGCTGACTGACATAGCTGATCTGGGTCTGGGGCTGTGCCTGGATTTGAGGCTGGGACTGGGCTTGGAGTTGGGGTTGAGGTGGAGGCTGGGACTGAGGCTGGGGCTGGGCTTGGGGTTGGGGCGGAACAGGCTGCTGCAGCTGGGGGGCCACAGCTGTGACAAACTGAGCCTGTGGAGCTCCACCAAACCCTGGAGTTATGCCTGCAGGAGGGTGAGACTGAGTCACCTGGCTCACAGGGCGCGTGCCAGTGGGGGTTTGCTGGGGTTTGGGCTGCCTGGGCTCCATGACTGTTTTGGGTGGAGGGGGTTGAGGCCTCGATGCTAGGGCCTGGGGCGGGGTTGGTTGCACAAAGGCTGTGGGGGGCTGGTACACCTTGGCTGAAGTGGAGAGGCTGGGGGTGGTGGGTGGCCCCAACAGGGCATCCAGATGTGGGGTGCTCCTGGGCCTACAAGGAGTTGAGGTGGAGGAGGAAGATGTGGATAACGATGTTGGAGAGGAAGAAGGAGGGGACAGACTAGTATATGGGAGACCCGGCAGGTCCTGAGGAGGAGGAAGGGCTCCAGTAAACTGGGGCTGGTCAAACAGGCCACCAAACTCCATATCCTGGTTAATAAACTGCAGCATGTCTGTGGACAGAAAGCAGGAGAATCATAATGAGGGGAGAACCAGGGATATCTGCCATTTACCACTGCATGTACTGCAAACATTTTCCCCCCAAAATTGACTATCCAAATCGAAACCCCGCTATAATAAAATCAGTTCTGTACCTTCAAGTTGTACGGCGGTCCAGGTGAGCGGATATCTCGGCTCTTCTAACAGGACTGCATCTTGTGCTAGCATTTATTAAATGTGCTGCGCAACGCTATCACGCGTTGCCGTCACCCCACATTAAGTCATACGTTCGTTATGCGTTTTAACATACTATTTCGTAACTTATTCACATTACAATACATGCTCTTGGCAGTGTAGATGGAAAAATGTAATTCATATCCAGTACTGTGCTGTATCCGCACCTACTGTTAATTATATTAACTGAATGTGTAAAAATGATGCCATCTCCATTCATACATAGAAGCAATATATACTAATTGGGCAAGTGGTCACTTTCACCATTTGTTTGTGCATCACAAGTGGATAAACATGTTTAACTTGCATTAGCAGGCCTGCACAGAGTCATCCTCTGCCGCTGAGAAAAACAACAGCGCGGAGGGCGCTGATTGGACAGGCTGCGTTTCGCATGAGGTGATCGCTCGCAGCCAATGGGACGCGTGCTTCGCAACACCGGGACCTGCCCCCCCCGCCCAGGACGAAATAAAAGCGCGCCTATGAGCTCAAGGCCCCGCGAGACGAGACGCCGGGGTTACCGTCGGTCATTGTCGCACGCCACTTCTGCGCAGGGTTACTGTCGGTCAGCCCTCCAAAAGAATCGTATTTTTGCGCTAATAACATGCTTAGTTGTACATTTCTACAGCTTATTAACACTTTAATACAGGCTCGGTCATGTTTGTCGCTAACCAATCCGCTATTTTAACCACTGTAAGTAATTAAACCGACAATACATCTGAACACAGTTATCTCCTCACGGTGAATGCTAAAAATAAAATTTTGGTAAGAAAAACACTGTAAACTGTAGATTAAAACTGTAATATATGGGTATTAGTCAAAGAAAAATATGTATATATTGTAGAAAGCATGATATTTTGGTGTCCCGTGTTTTCACCGACGGTGAACTCTAGAAACGTCCGAAGGTAACCCCTCGGTGACGTCGCCCGCACGCGTGTTGAGGGGGCGGGGCGCGGCGCTCGTGCACCAACTTCGGGTCGCTGTAGCAACACAGAAATTTCGTGTCGGAAAAACTAGAAATGTACGCAAAAATACGGCACGGTGACAAGTTCTTGACACTCAAGCAGCGACTTGCACCAAAACCGGCACTCCCCGGTTACTGGAAAAAGTAAAAGGCCCTCAGGTGACTTCCTTGTAGGCTCGTTTCCACGCTGCTACGAGTTATCGTCAGTATGAATGTATGCACTTGTTTATCCCGCGACTCTGTGGAGCGTCGAGCCGCTCCGTCCCTGACAGTTAGCGGACACTCTGCCATCATCCTTTCACTCCCGAGCACAGACAGTGCTTTGCACCACGTCGGGAGTTTGTGCACCAGCCGAGCGGCGAGCCAGGAGGCGCCTGTCCGTTGCAGAAGCCCGCGATCGGCCTCTTACCGTCAATGTCGCTCAAAAGCGCCGTGTCGATCTCGCTGGGGTCACCGAGCGAGATGCTCGGGTCCAGGTTGTCCAGTGATGGGTCGTCAAAAGATAAATTATTCATTTTCGTAAGTCGTTCCAGCAGCGGACACCAGTTACGATCGATTCCAGAGTGCGGTTCACATGAGGCAGCGCTTGTTTATGAGTAGTAGTGGGTCAGATGAACACATGAGAACCTCGAGGTGCACAGGTCGGTGCGGCTCTGTCCGTCTACGCGCGGCTGTCTTCCGCCTCCATTCTGATACCCAAATCAAACTTCTCCAAAGAGTCGGCGACGGGCGCAGACGAACCTGCTGGCTGACAACGCGGGAAAGTCCCCCTTTCCTCTCCTCCGGGTGGCCGACGTGATGGACACACCTTCCAGCCAATCACGCGCAGGCAAGGCCCCCGTCCTACCCAAACAGCCGCACGCATCCGAGTGGCCTCCAGAAGCGCTCCTCCCCCGTGGAAGGAGCTTGGAGCCGCGCTTGAGAAATTCACTATAACTGTATGATTTTGATGCTTTTTATTATTTTTACGTAATCATACAGAGCAAAACAAACTCCCGTTGATATTTTGCAAATTCTACACTTGAAGATGTTTTTTTTTTTCTCTTGTAAACCAGTTATTCTGTAAATGATGCGTGTTTCTTAAAATTATGTTGAACCTTATTAGTAGTAGTAATGGTTATAAGAATGTTTAAATAGACGTGTATTTATATCTGATAACATTTATGTGCAATTTCTAGGTATTTGTAGGTTGAAATACGTACTTTTAATTTTGAAAACTTTTTAAATATGAAACTGCTTATTTTATATTTACGTTAAGTGCATTGATTCACGAGGTCCTTGTGTCAATTTGCATTTTAGTTGTTTTTTTTTTTTAACTCGTGGAAGTATATTGAAAATAATTGGGCATGGGCAGTGGTTGTATATTAAATAACCATGAAAACGCTGTACTAAGGCTGGAGGTGCGTGTTTACATCAAGCGCATCTTAGGGAGGAAACAACAGCGCCTGCTGACAGTAGCCAATCGCAGGCGTGGGGGCGGGGCTCGGTGCCGCTCAAGTTAGTTTGGCTTGCAGGGATGACTCCGCCTGTAGAACCAGCGGGAGTAGCCAATCACGGCGCTGGGAAAGCGGTGGGGTGATGTGACGTCACCGTCGTGGCTCTGCGGTTACATCATTTATTCTTTCTAAAATTAAGGGAAGTTTTAGGTGCGCAACCTGAGCAGCGCTCAAGTTAAGCACGTCGTAAGGCTGAAATGTGAAAACGTGCACTTTTGTTCAGAGTGAAAAACACGTGGGTGGTATATCCGTTGCCATTTCAGATGCATCTTGTGATCTTGGTATGGCGAACAGGATTTAGTAACACATTTCCATGGCGTGTGAATAAACTCTTCTAAAGGAGTGAAGGGGCTTCTCGAAGTAGCGTCATGCTTTTCCGGTTTTATTGTTGACTGCACTGAAAACAGTGGAGGAGTCGGGTGTACAGGCCAAGGGTAGTGGGTCAATGACCGAGGATAACACGGCAGATGGAGAAGCGCAGCCTCAGGCCTGCTGTCACGTTGCCGGAAGGAGCCTGTTTGGCCTGAGCTGCTCTTAATTCCACACAGATTAGTCAGAAAGGGTTAAACTGAGCAGACAGGAGCCACGGTTGTGTGTGTGTCCAGCAAAATGTGTAGTCCCATGTTGCTTCTCACAATGAACGAGTTACACTATCACATTTCGATCAGTGTCTCCTCTCCATTATCTGTAAAGCAGTGATATTAATATCAAGCAAAATTATTAATCCCCCCCCCCCAAAAAAAAAAAAATCTACTGTGGTGGGGAAATAATTCCTTATTTTTTTTTATTTCATTATTTCAATTTTTTATCTTATTTATATGTCTTATTTGCTGAGGATGCTTGGAAGCAACACTTTTCAAGGTCACAACGCTGCTGTGCTGCTGTTAGTGCACCCATGACAAATAAACCCTTGAATCCTATGTGCAAAGGTCTGCCCGCTTACCAAGTGTCCTCGCCATATGCTGAAAAAAGTGAGGTCCAAAAAAAACACCACCAGAAGGATGCAGTAGAGGTCACACACTGCTAGTGTTTTATTGGAGTTTAACACATGCAAGAGTTAAACAGTATTGAGCTCAACTTGGATAACAGCAGCCGTTAGGACAGGCGTACAAATACCCACACGAACACGCTGATGGTATAGTCACCACAGTCACCACGTTCCTGCCACGCTTCCACGGCACAATCCATTCAGTCTCCCACAACAGCAGACCGAGCTCCAAAGCAACCCGACGCACCTGTGCATTCCCTTGCTTAAACTCCTCGTTCAAACGTCTTCCATGGCGGACTCGAGAAGTGTGACCACCGTCGCATCCGCAAAACCGGGTACACACACCCATCCACACATGATCTCAAAATGGAAAATGCGAGAAATTAATGGGCGCGGATTCCTTTTCCTACACATCTGAGATGATGGCACGGCCTCGCAAAGAGCAGTCCGTGACGCCGCGTACCAGAGAATGCCAGGAAACCTGTTGTAAAACATCTACTTGCTGCTACAAAATTTCACACCGATGAGAGACATTGAAGAGTTCAACCATTCTCCAGTTTGGAAAGAGAGGACACAGAAACAACATCGAATCCCTTTAAAAACCGGACATTTCTCAGCATGATATTTAAATACCCAAAACCATTTAAAAGGAAAGGTTAACGATATCAGAAAAAGAATCCTTAATGTCATTAAATTCTGCAGTTTAATGTGATCAGATATAAACAAGACAAAGCTGCAAGCAGGTAGAATATTTAGTTCATGTGATAAGATTAAATAATGTAATCTGTCGATGAATATAATAATTCTCTTTAATTTCAGCAAATAATTTACTAGACACCGTACAAGTAATCCATTAATGCGTTTCACCTAGCGGGTAAAATCGTACAAAGGAACTGCGCCAACGCTGGCGTTAACGTATAAACGTTTAGATGCCGCTGCGTTGGTGGGAAAGGCGATCGATACCGCAGTCGCTTTCCCTCAGCGTAACCCCACTGTTGAGAAAACTGCAAAGTGCCGCTGCAGGGACCGTGGCCAGGCTGATCCCGCAGCAGCCCACCTAAAGCCGGCAATAGAGCTCTCAGGATGTTCACAACTGCCCTGTTTTTTTTTTGTTTTTTTTATATATAACTGAAGCTGCCCCGTCCCGCCCTGAATAAAATCTTCCCAAACGGTCCCAAAAATAAAGCACAACACAATCCAGCGGCAGAGGAAACGCACGTGAAGTAGTAAATGAGAGGTACGATGTGGAGTCCTGTGTGCACAAACAAGCCTAACAGCTGAAGTCACAAACAGTCAAGGATGGTTTTTGTCGTTTTTGTCATCAGTTACAAAAATTTCACTGAAAAAGTTGATTCATAGCAGGGGACTTCATTTTGTTCATTACTGTTGTGCTAAACAAAGTACTTATTTTAAAACTGTAAAAAGGTAATGACAAGGAGAATAGTGGATAGCTCAGTGATGCTGTCTTTTTTACGTTCACTTTTATTCCACTACAACTGTACACTTTCTCGATAGTTTTCCTTATGTATATACATAACTATGTATACAGGCAAAATCTAAAACTGCCAAAAATAAAGCTTTCGAACAACCCTATACACATTACTCAATTAAATAATTTCAGTGCATTTTTTCCCTACATTCTCTGCCTTATTCTCGTGACTTGGGTCAGTTTTTTATGTACTGAAAAATTCATGAGGGGACTTTGCCTGTAGTTGGCTAAAAAAGAAAACAGACCAGGGTCTATGTAAGAGAAAATAATTCCCACTTGACTACCCACAGCACATTATGACCAGAGACACACTAATACTGAAAATCGTTCTAACACAGCAACTGAAGGGGATTCCACTCTGTTATGCTTAAAATACTTAACTCATTAAATCCAGCTCAGTGATTTTTGCTGTTGAAATTCTAAGTCTGCCTAAAGAGCCAAGTAATGAAATGGTTTCATTTCACATCTGGCATCAGATGCAGCAGAGTGTGGGAGGTTTGCATGAGCTGCATCCCGATGTAAAGCACATCCAAACTGCCCTGTGCTATTTCCAACACGCATGGAAACACCTCGGTGTAAATGAGATGGTGGCAAAGGCGCCTTGAAGATTATTTACATCTGTACAGCATCAGACATCACGAGAGAGAAGCGGAAAGGAAAATAAAGCCTGCGCTCAAGTTTTCCTGTTCTGTCGTAAACACAACTAGGGGTGAGCCGTCAGGTGCACATCTAAGCTCCCGTTTCTGGTCTCTCCCGGTCAACACAGACACGCTCGCGAACAGACACCTGCACAAAAAAAAAGGGTCAATTTCAAACATTCCTGGTCAAGGCCACTGCAAGGGACCTCACGTCTTTTTTTTTGACACTGCTGTCAGTAGCGGTTAGCAAAAACACAGACGGCTGACTTAACTTTGAAAAAGAAAAAAAAATCAGAACAGAATAAAAACATAAATGTCTGTGCATTAAATAATCACACAATCTCCTAACAGAAAGACTTTTTTACGAATGTTAACTCACAGCCTGCTCTCTTTGCGGAACAGTTCAACTGACGTTTGACTCAAGGGGAGACATAAACAAGGTAGCTTTGTCCTCTCTTTCACACAGTGCTAAACAACATCAAATGAAAAACATCTTAAAAGGAAACCAGATTTAATGGAATGCTGATTGGTGCTTGGGCAGCTTGTACCTGTACCCCCCCCCATGAGGGCTGAACAAACTGGGCCTGCGTGTCAGTTGTACATGAGGGGCTACATGGTGTGGGGGGGGGTGTTCTGTGCGCTCAGGGGGGTCGGAGCTGGGCTCAGACGGGAGGGCATCTAGGCTCCTTAGGGGAAACCCTACAAGGCAAACAGGGCGTCTTCCGATCGCTCCGTTTTCTTGCGGCTGCCGCTGGGAACGCTCACAGGTGCGGCCGGCTCTCCACTAGGTGGCGATGGTAAGCTTGTTTCTGCAGCTTTGGCCCTCTCTTCTAAGAACTTGTCAAACTCTGCAGAGGAAATGCCAGTGGACTGAGTAAAGAAAACAGCATGCTTCCGCAGAAGGTTACAGAAGGATTAAAACAATGAGATGTCAAAAGACTGGATGCCACTTATTAAAGCCAAATATACATCATTTACAAAGCTCATATAGTCACCCTTACCTTCACTTGTCACACCTTCATCAGTCTCATCTCCTTTCTTCTCAGTGGGAGGAAACAGAAACACAGTCAGTGACAGTTGGTAGCTTTAACGTGACCCTCTTTCGCCTCCTGCAGACAAACTCACCAAAACCTCTGTCCTCACAACAAAGGTAGGGTATATTTTCCTTGACTTTTGGATCTGAGGTATTTACCAGGGTGATGCCCCCCCCCACACACACACACACACACAAAGGCCTTCGTCCAGTGTCACCAGGAGTCCCACACATTCAGCACGATGATACATACACAATCGTACAGTCGGCAGTTGGACTGAAACACACGGTCAGCAGTGAGTGTCAGGATGTAGTGAAGCCCCAAAGTCAAATTCCTTTTGCTGAAAACACTACAATGTTAGCATCATATTTCACCTTTACTCCTTGTCTCAATTTAGTCTTGTAGTGGTTTCCCACATCTTACCATTTTTTCTGTTTGCTTACAGTATTTCTGTGAAGTGTGCACTATGAAAATGTGTGCAAGGCTCCTACTGTGCCCACAGATCCAACACACAGAGAACAGACTGGGAAATGAGAAAACACCAATATTGCCTTAACACAGTGTTTAGTAAATGTTTTCTTTTTCATCATCATACTTCAGAGTAGAGGTGTAAGAGTGTAACTGGGCTGTTAGTGCTGAGATACATCCAGACCCCACCCTGGCCCCACCAAAGTATGCTCCCAACTATCAGTTGCAGAAAAGGATCGGTTAAAGGGCTGGAGAGTATAGAAATGAGGGGGAAAAATTAGTGAGACGGATTGAAAAGTTTAAAAATGTCATATTAAAAAAAGGATGATGATGATGATGATGTCAAATCAAAATAAAGAGATCTCACCAAATCGGTACAGAGCCACTCCTCTATGTCATCCATGACAGAGGACTGCTCAACAGGGACCTAGATAGGCAAAGCAGCGGCCCACCGGCACCCAGCAAAGCCATGTGGCACAAACAAAAACAACAACTTCAACTTAAGGTCTGACAGGAAAATGGAAACAACACAACAACGAGAAAAACCAGTCTAAAAGGAACAAAAAAGGGAGAAACACACCAAACAGCACCCACACACATGCACGCACACACATAAGCGCACGCGTTTGGCAGGAAAAGCGCAAATGCTGTCGAGCATGCGATGAGACTGTAAAGCGGAGAAGATTTTCTCAGGACGGATGTTCAACAAGTGTGGAAGGAGAGACGCAGTTAGAATTTGGCGTTCAATAATGTGAGGGAGGAACAAGGTGCGAAAGCACTGCAGAGTTTCACGGTTGATCGTCTGTATGTCCCCCCCCCCCCCCCCCCAGGGAGAGTGCAGGAGGCGCGGAGACGTGCAGTGAGACATTGCATGAAAACAGTGCTTTAGTTCAGGTTAATCTGGTCCTGATGCAAAACACTGCAGCCTCACACCACAGGAGAAGGAAGGTCTGAATGTCAACCACAACAGTCTATGCTTGTTACTTGGGTTATACAATGATATCGATCATCACAAGATAACTGTTCGTTATTACTTTATCGGCAACAGACTGATGGTTGGATTTGTCCGGTAATTCAAACTGATATTTGATGATGCATTCGTTGTGTTTCGGATGACTACAGTATTTGGCCATCTCTGGGCTATGGAACAAAGAAAATATCTACGCTCTCGACGATCAGTCTCGATCAGGTTGCCAGCCAAATGCGGACACCATTTATTTACTGATTGTACATGGTTTGCAAAACTGAAATGTTACACTTGCTTGTAATTCTCATGCAGTCAAGCCTAAGTCTCATTTCATGTTCTTTGGAAAAATGGAAGTACATGTGATTCTAGCCTGACTCCTTCTGTTTGCAGGACAGCAGCTCGAACCGCTGCGCAATCTGCTGTCCTACACAGGACTGTTATGCAATACATTTAGCCACGATGGTGAACAATGCTACCGCATGGTCACTGGGTCCACGACCAAGGCAGGTCATGTTTGTTGAACCCGGGTTGTGATGAAGAGCACGTCTGAGGTAAGGAGGTTTGGTGTGTGTGTGTGTATTGGTTATTCAGACTCACAACATGTGCTGTTTGAAGCCTTTAGATGTTTAGAACTGCTAGCATTAGCCACAAATGGTGTGGTCAGGAGTAAGAATTATCGAGAATTACCATCCACATTCATTTGACGCCAGTGTTAAAAAATCTGGAAAATTTTGCAGTTCATGTATTTTTATATTTTAGCATTTAGCAGCTGAGGCAAAATTCTTTCCAGCAGACACAAAAGATTTCACTGGCAAGGGCTGGAAGAAGACAATAAAACCATCATAAAACAACATTCAAAACACATCATGACAGAAGAACAATGTCCAAGAAAAAGTGGTTATAGTGTTAATTGGATAATTTAACAAAGTTAGTCCAACAATAGTATAAAATCTTTTCATTAGGTGTTTTTATGTGACTAGAGAAGAGCTAGACTCCTGCTACACAGCCCTTTGTGTAAATTTCAGTAAATCTCAGTTGTGCAACTGAACTGGGCGGTGAAGGCAGTCTGGGTTACAGTGAACTGATCCTTCACAAAACCAGGTTTATTTCCTTCCTGGAAATTGGGAAATTGTACCATTAGGCACATAACAGTTTTGAGAAGGCTGAAGTACAATTACTTCTTATGGACAAATAATTATTTCTTGGAAGGAAAATAGGTCACCTAAACGTCTTTAAAATGACAATTTCAAAAGGGTCACAATGGCCTTTTTAGGTGACATCTGGACATTTTTTTTTTTTTAACATCGTTTAAGCATACATTTTGATAACTTAGCTGATTGATGTCCATGAAATCACTGTCTATGTCTGGACACTGCTGTTAGAAGTGCTGAGCAGAATTACTGTATGACTAACACCAGAGCATCTTCATTTCGTTGCCACATCGAGACTTTAAATGATTGGGATTTAAATAACTTGAGTTTATTTTAGTTTTTATCTTTTTTCTACAAGTTATTACTGAACGTACGTTTCAGTTGTGACTTGCATTTACTTTAATTGTTTTGGTTGATTGATCGATGGGAAAAAGAAGTAGAAAGTGGGAACTTTCAAGTATGTGGTTGGTTTAGACATGTTGGAAATAGCCAGACTGTTACCACGGAGGACACAAAGTGAGTATCTCGGTGCCAAAACATCTGATATGTGGTTTTTCAGAATTCCCTTACATGAGGCATGCATGCTGTGTAACTTTGGGGTAATGAAGTCTAATTTCAGGTGTTGCAGGTTGAGAGATCTGTAAAACAGGAGTCCGGGGTCTCCTCTGTTAGATAGTTAGGTGGATCTCGGTGTCTCTCAATGGGAACACTGTCCGACTCCTATAGGACACGCCAGCGCTCTTGCTGGGACGGTAAGGGGGGAGGATGGGTGTCAGCAGTAAAAGGGATGTCTGGATTCAGCTGGTGTGGTGGTGGCTGTAGAGTGGGGGTGAAGCATGTGGAGGGTTATCTCTATGCAGCTCCTCATGCCAAACATATTAACATGGCAAACTTTTGCTCTTCCACATTTACACCTAAATGGCCAGTGGTCGGCAGTTTCATGTGCTGACTTCACTCATTTGAAATTGCTAAGAGTTACAAAAAACATGTATTTGCATGGATTTACATCAAATCATTCAGCAGATGCCTTTCTCTAAAACGGCAATTTATAGTCATGAATCTCCCCTGGATAGCCTGAGATCAGAGGAGTACCGAAGGAGGGCTGATGCACCATATCTCCAGGTCCTTCTGAGATCAGAATGAAATTTCTGATGTCCTAAAATAAACTAAATTGCACTGATTTAACTGACATGTAAGCTAGATTGCATTTCCAAAACAATTTTATTCTCCTGAGTTAACTTTTCACTCTACTATAGTCCTATTTAACCACTTCTCTTATCCAGAGGGACTTAGAAATGTTAACTGTGGACAGCTGAGTGTTTTCCTGGAACAGCTCAGGTTAAGTACCCTCATGAAGAGCACAGCAGGGCACAGTCTATGCCCTTAACTGCCACACCACAGGTTGCCCTATAATTAAGGCTGAAGAATATGATGGAAGCCTCACATGATCAGGAAAACCTAGAGGCCCATGGTGACTTCCTGCTCTTTATTTCCTGTTATGGGCATCACCATTAATGATCTCCCTTTTACTGTTTTAGCAGGATGGGTTTAGCAGTGCAGGGCCACAGTCAGGGGTTTGGGAGGGCTGGGGGACAGGACACTGAGGGACAGCGACGCTGCTGACGTCCTCACCATTCCTTGGGTAATAAGCCAGCTGTCTATTGGCTCCAACTCAGCGTTAGCACCCTTTAACCTTCGCTGAATCAACAGAAATCAAAAGTGCCTTATATGCGGGCGACCAAAAACAAAGTCATCAAGAGCAGATTTCACGAAATGTGGCAGAACATTTAGATAAAGCAACAGAAAAATCATAGGTAAATGTAAGCAGAAATTCAATTTAAAGTCAAGATCAGGACAGAGAAAAGGATACAAAATGTCTGATTTGTCTCCCTTTAATATACCTGTTAAACTGTTAAGCAACAGCCAGTAACTCATTTTTTTAATTATCTGACAAGGAGACATATTTTGTCAGTCCACAGCATCAGCTCCAACTACAATCGAGTGCTTGAATATGTGGTTGACTCAAGCATCTAACTTTCACTGGAAGTGCATGGTAATTCAAACGAATTCTGCAATATCTAATCACATTTTTCATGCCTTCGTATACAGCGCTTCATGACCACCCTGCTAAACAATTTAACTTGTTGCCCCTTATTGTATTATGTATCTGTGAGCACTCGCAATTCCTCAGTATACTTTATCTATCTGTATGTATGATACCATTAGCCACTTCTGTGCTGTTAATTAATAAAAGAAATAATAAATCAAATCAAGATCACACGGAGAACATCACATTATATCCCCAATGTCATTCTCCGCTTAGTAAAGTACAAACCTGTTCGTTCCTGCAATTTCTCTAGAGGCTGACAGACAAACCTCTGTACCGTAAACCTCAAACAACTGTGTCGCTGTTGCGGACGCCCATATTCACGCCAGCAGAACTCTGAAACAGAGGCTGTGATTTCACAGAGATGCCATTGTTTCTTTTCTTCTAGGGAGAAATGCAGCGTGCATCGCTTTCAGCTGCTGCTTGGGTTTCCTGCCCACGCCAGGTCAACGCCGCTACATAGGAAAGTGCATCTGGGGTCACACTGACGGTTGCCTCTTCTGGGTTTCTTCTGCCACTGCATACCTCTCCACTATTAGAGACTTAAGAGTTTTTTTTTTCTCCCAAACCTAATTACTATTAACAGTAAAGTAGAAAAACAACCTCTGGATTTTTGTTTTTGTGTCCCAGTTCTGTTTTAATTTGGACTTTTTTATTTTGTTATGTGTATTATACTACGAATATACTGACTTGTAAAATGAAATGAGCAACACCGCTGATAAGTGAACAAACATTTGTTTAAACCCCACTGTAAACACCACACACCTGTGGATTTATCACTCTGACCACCATGCTATCAAATTCGGGGAAAGGTGGAAGTTCAAACTCTAAGGGTGACCGTCCTCCAAGTTTACTAAAATAGTCCTGAAATGACCTTGATTTGTTGCTTTCGGAACATCTACGGGCTTCTGACAGTGTGTGGAGGTGTGTATGCGTTCTTAAACTGAACGTTAGCGCTCGGGAGCTTTAAGTTAAGAGACAGGAATAAAAAACTGCAGCGTGCAGAGCACCCCGTGCAAAGACCACAGCGCAAACCAGGTCGGTAACACACACCCACTCCGCATGAAATTAAAAAAAGTGTGTATGTGGCAATGGAGTGATGGTGAGCTTTGAAAACGACAGTTCCCAGCATGCGTCGGCGACTCACCCCTCCAGTGTTGTGTTGTCTGACGCCTAGGGCTGAGGCCAGACCACCGAGGGCTTGGGGGTCTTCATAAGTCACGCTGAAATGCAGTGAAAAATCTTTCTTATTGTATGTTTGTGCAAATGAAACTGATTTCTAAATTGCATTTATTTTACATCTTGCAGGAGAGAGTGCCCTCACTTCTTGCGCTGTTCAGCCAGAGAGCTGCCCCTGGTCTGGGCGAACATGTCAAAGTCATCTTGGGCGTTGCAGCTGGTCAGAGAGCTCAGGGTTCCGCTCACGCTGTCGCTGCCCACATCTGAAAGGGAATCACTCTCATTCTGTCACATGCTACACTGTGACCAATCTGTAACCTCCCCTCCACTCTTGTCATCCACAAATACACTTCTATCTACTATATACTATATATTCTATCTACTATCTTCTATATACTATCAAGCACAATTACTGGTCTAGTATTAACAGTAATAAAAATCTAAGTAATCACACAGCAGACTTTTTCTATAAATTATAATCAGTCAATTTGCCCTTTTGTCCCTGTGCTGTTCATCATTTCTACTTCAACTTTGCCTCTGCATTCCCTCTTAGCAAATGTGCTCCTTCTCTCTGCACCGTGTGTATTTTTGGACTCACCGAGGCCAGCAAGCTGTGTGGAGAGCGAGGCGACTGCAGAGGAGGCAGCAGCAGGGGCAGCGCCCACCATGGGGCTCACCACAGCAGGAGATCCTGGCCCCAGGTCGATCAGGTTGTCCTCTGTGGCCTCACTCAGCACCTGTGGGGGGTGGAGGTACGTACAGTGTTTCTGCACACAGAATGCCTCAAACTTGTTGGTATACAGGGTAATGTACAGTACTTAACAGACAAGACCAGGTTAGAACTTTCTAGTATCAAGGTGATAACTGTGAGTTACAGAACAGACAGGCTGGCATTCTGTCACACACAGGGATAACGGATAAATTAAAGGTTGGTTGCTATAAGCTAAACAATCATTCTCTACACACTGTCCTAGTCAGGGAAGGTGAAGAAAGGTAGGGGTTTTTTTGCAGAAATGAAAGAAAAAAGATCCTCATCCCATCCCCTATTAGAGTCTACAAGTGACAGCTGTACGGGTTTTACAGGAAATGTACTAAGACAGGAAATGACACGGTGTAAGCGGTATGATCTGCCCTCGTTGTCTTCCCCACACAATCATCATAGTTTAGTAACTGCCGTTGTTTGGATTTTGCCAGACATCTACACCTGCTACCTACTAAGCACAGTTTGCGACATTTTGTCGCATTAAAACAAATGAATATCATTAACAAACATTCATATTGCCTTCAAAAGCATGTTAACGGAGAATTAGACATCAGTAAGGAGATCTGCTCCCACTGGAATGTGTGTCATGTTTAAGGGGCAGCAGACGCTGGCCCCTTGTGATGCTCTTTTTACAGCAGTGTGGGCAGAGACAAGGAGACATGAGGGTATGGGGTGCAAACACCTTCAGGACTGTGTCTGAGGGGGTTCTTCCTAAAACTGCTGCTCGGGGGTGTCAAGTCGAAACATGTTATGACATACACAAGTCATACTACGTGTGTGTCATGCTCCATGTTTCAGCACCTGTAGGCTCAGTGCTGAGTGATACTTGCCTGCCTCAGCTAGCAATAACAAAAAAGGCACAAAAATAAAGCATTTATTCTGAATACCTGCCCCTTTAATTCCTACACAGCTATTAAAAAGCGACACATGCTGCTGCAGAGTGTAATGTCAAACACATTTTATTCAAATAAACATAGACATACTGACTAACAAATGCTAGGAATAAATAAAAGGACATATAGTTCATCTGCAATAGATTTATTAGGCAAAAGGGTTTTGTTTTATTCACACTTCTCTGTTCAGCAGAGGAGTTTGGCTCATGTAAACAGTCACATTTTCACTTACCCCATTATTGGCATTCTGGGCAGCTCTGCCTGACCGGTATCGCTCATACCTGAGGAGAAACCACATTAGAATAACTTGTTAAATAAAGACCCATCTGAAACCATACACTGCTTTCATAATTTTCATACTGTACTTTAGTCAAATACCAAAAGGATTTTAAAAAGTCAACAAAAATCAAGTACAATTTGAAATCAACACAAAGTTGTACTCCTGGTGAACTTATCAAGAGTCTATGTTGCTCTATGAAAAATGTGCTGCTGTAAACAGTGTGTTTCCTCACCTCTCATACCGCAGGAATATATTGTTGAGGTCGTCATTGACATGCAGCAGTTCCTCAGTCACTTCCTCGTTGGAAACGCGTGAGATGAGCTCCACGATTCGCTGCTGCATAGCCCTGCAGGTGCGGTTCAGCTCCTGCTCGGACAGGTGAGGGGGTTACGCCCACAGAGCTCAGCGGCCACAGCCGGGACACAGAGGACCTTCTCACTCCGCCATCACAGGTAACTGATGTTAGTCACCTCTAGAAAAAGTTAACACTAGCAGAAGGAAGAGGTGCATGTTACACAGACGGGTAACAGTATCCTAAGGTTGGGAGGTGTAGGCTCACACCTGCAGGAGCTCGAGATCCGATGGGTCCTCCTGCCCAGGCACCATTTCTGTGAGCATTTCAGACATTACTTTGGCATTCCCACGTACAATGTCCAGCTCGCTCCGCAGCCTGGCGATCTGGAGGAGCAGCACAGCCAAGAATTAGCCTATGTTCTTACTTTACTAAACACTGGACCACAGCTCTGGGCCTTTTGCCCACCTGTTCAGCATTGACATTGATGGACCCAGACATCTGCAGGTTAGGAATCTGCGGGTTGTTGTACATCGGTGGGACTGCAGCAGAGACCGGGGGTGCGGTGCCCGTGTGGGGGGGGGGCGGGGCAGCCTTGTACTTGTGGGTGGCTGGGTCCACCTCAGGTACACCCTGCAGAATTGCACAACTTGAAATGAAGAGCAGGAAAAGTGGAGACTGTGAGGCTGGTATACCCAGCTTCCTTTGTGTGGACGCAGGCGTGTGTGAGTGTATCTCACCCGCTGAGGTGTATGGATAGGAGAGAGTGCATCTAGGTCAGCCATCGGGAACTCAACTCCTTTCCTCTTGAGCTCTTCATAGATTTGAACTACACCAGTCAGATCTGGGCTACTCCTGAATGCATCTGCCCAGGCCTGAAAACAGAGCAATGATATTCATGGTCTTAATTATGGATGGTGGAAAAACCCTAACCCTAACCACCAGCTTGTGTGGTCTACACAAGAGATGTCAAAGACGGAAGTGAGCGCAGCCGCACGTTAAAAAAATAGGGCTACGCAGAGATCGAAACAAGTCAATTTTAACATATTTACATGGATGTTTTTTTTCTTTGTTTAATAAATTGTGAATTGACCAGATAGTGGTCCTTCTAAGGCTACCACATTCATATGCATAAATAGCCAGTATTCCCGACAGTCAGCTGCAACTGAGTTCTTTTAAATATATATCTGTAAAAAAAAAAAGATGCAGATGTTATCTGGTTATGGATCTGCACTCCAATCTGCTCTGCTTGCTATGTAAATCCCAGCAACAGCGCTGTGCCAAAAATAGTAAGTCTGAAGGTTTACAGTTTTGGTATCAATGTGGTGCACTGAGCTTCCTCTGTCCCTCAGAGCTGCTGAATCCATCCCAAAAGCATTGCTTTCAGATGCTCCCGATCTCCTGACAGCTACATAAATGAGTCCAATGCCATCTCCTACGATTATCTATGTCTTTGCCATTTGAATGTCTTCTTGCTACTTTAGGGATGTGAACCAGCAGCATGGTGTTATCAGACAAACAAGCTGAGTTGTATGTCATTTTGGAGAACGTTGTCTGTTAAGTGGATAAATGTAAATATAAGACTGTGTACACCAATATGCTGTAGAGCTGCAAAAGTGTAAAAGACTTTTTACTTGAGCTGCTCTAGGTAACTGTGGATACCTCAAATCAGTACAGAATCAGAGTGAGATCTTAGAACATACTGGGATGAGGCCATAGCCTCTGTGCTACTTTCTATGACTAGCTACAATTTTCAGCTCAAAAAATAAAACACACTCTTGCAGATCTACTGTATCAAAGCTATTATATCAAACTATCAACCTTGATAAACTTTCTCTTTCTGGATACCTGGATTAAGGCCAAGACTTTGTCTTGCACTATAGTGGGTGGGTTGGTTTTGGGGGAGATGATCTTAACAAGGACACCATCAATGAAGTCCCGATTGGCAACGAGGACGTGAAAGCGGTGACCGCAGTTTTTCACACATGTCTCCAGGACCTGGGCAAACCATCAGAAATGGGGAGGAAAACCAAAGTTCCAGTGAACCAGAAAGCATTGACAGTCTGGTATCAGTAACCAGGTTTCTCAAAGTTAATCTTTAAAATGCCAGTTCACACATGCACTGATCATAATTTTGGATATATGTCACAACTACTAAGAGAATACAATAAGTGCAAATAAGTTAAAGGACTCTCCCTAAGCCTTGCCAAGCTCTGGCCTCCACAACTTTCATTGTTATTCTTCTGAGAAAACCCACCGTCAGTGCCAGCATCACCTCCCGGTAATTTTTATTGCCATTCAGCCGCTTTTTCACAGCCCTGATGGCATCCTTGGGGCTACGAGAAAGAGAAAAGTGCTTTAACAGATTTCTTTTGCAACATCTCATGTGAGAGAAGCAGGAGTTACAGCAGCAAGTTTGGTTCTAGTATCACTTTGATGGCAGTATGACTACAGTACCTGTTAACTCATTGTTTATAAATAATGAAGAAATGCTTCTCGTATCCAGTACGCTATGAGCCAGATGAACTATTCTGAGAATCCGGGACAGTCCTAGTCTTCAAGCAAGATTTCGATAACAAAGCATTATTATTCATAATGTAAATTTAAAAAGACTGGATATTTGATCGGACAGCATAGAGGCACAGCTTCTGGAATGAGGTTTCGGACATGGGTTTCAAGTTGATTAAGTCTGTGCAGAGTTTGCGTACTCTCAAAGTCAAAAGTGAAAAGAGTTTGTCACATACATGGTTACTGAGTATACCATGTAGTGAAATGTGCTCTGATTCAATAGGATGGGAGACTGCAGAAAAATTTACAAGTAAAACAAAGAAACAACCAACCAAACACCAAGAAGACAAGAAACAAACAGCAAATAGATAAATAAGTAAATAAATAAATAGATAAATAAAACAGTAAATAAAACCTTAAGGTGCACTGGAAGGACAGTGACTCCCATGTCTGTGTGGGTTTTCTCCCACAGTTCAAACACATGGTCCCTCTAAATTCTTCATAATGGGTAATGGATAATGAGATTGTCTTGCAGTAGACTGGCATCCTGTCTAGAATGTACCCTACTGTACCCTAACCTTATACTTCTGCAACAGTCTGCAGACCACCATCACTCTGCGCAGCACTGCACAATTACTTTTGAGGGACATTTGTTTAAAATAGCTAAATGAAATTTTGAAAGTCCTTTACTGTTATTATGGCAGATAGAATGGGTTATTTCTTGGCCTTGCAACCAAGTTAGTAACAGAAATTAATGCAAATTATTAATATAGTCAGGACTAGCAAAAATGCCTGTTAAGATATGTGCAGGATGTTAAGGCCGCTCTCAGAAACAATCACGTATTGTTAGCTCATACTTACTACAGAGAAGAAACATCCTTCTAAAGTCTGCGACGTGATACAAACAATTGATGTTTTATTCTTCATCTCAAAGCTGGGATTCAGCACGTGAAAGGTTCATAAGGATTTAAAGCTTTGTGAACCGTTTGTGACACACTGCTGTTTTCATAGGCTCAACAGATGAAAAGATAGAGGGATTCTGGGAGAGGGAGCAAAGCGTCAACTAGGAGTTGAGGGTTGGGTTGTATGATGATTTTTGCCAGCCCTGTGGGTGGGCTGGGCGGGTGTGAGAGAATAGCTGGCTAGACCGAGAGGCCGTGTGTGGGCTTTTGGAATGATGCTGGAACATGGTCCGTAGACATCTGGAGAACTGCTGAGGATTCTGGGCTCAAGAGGACTGGCTTTTGAATTCTTAACATGGTACTCTGAGCTGAACTTCAGATCTGGACAAAAGAAGATCTAATTCTAAATGTGAAGGCAGATGTCACAAAGGACAGCTATGCAGAAATGCACCATAATGAACAGTATGAGAAAAGCAGGACTCGGCAGGACCAAATGGGCTGGTGAACACCATCCTTAACGTCATTCCTAAAACTGTCCCCATGCCTCATTTTCCACTCAAACACCATCCATTTTAATTTTCATTGCAACCCCAATCCTGATCCTCCTTCTCATCCCCATCGAGACATCAGTGCTGCTCACCCCTCCTCAGTCTCGTTGATGATGTCGCAGATCTCCATGTTGAGGGTCCAGTCTTCACTTTGCAGAGAGCCATCTGTGGCCTTCTCTGGAGGAAAGAAGAAAATAAGTTGTAATGCGAATGTACAGGACCAGGAGCTGTCAGTGTAGCAGTTTTACCCTTTTACGTGGTGGATGAATCACCCTCAACTGGAAGATCGATAAGGCTCACAGAGATAAGACATAAATGAATCAATCAGGCTACCTTACATGTGCTCTGAATATCCTGTGAGTTGGGCCTGCTGCCAGCACACAGCTGGCTACCTGGCCTTTTATTCTCAATCACTCAAACATCCAAACAATCTTTATGAGTTAAAATAAAGCAGTTAACACACAGCATCCAGATACAGAAACAGAAACAGAACAGTTCTATTTTATTCTCCTGACATTGAGAAAAAATATTTTTGGATACATTTATAGTAAGTCCACCGAAGTGCAAGTCCCACCACCAAATGTGATTAAGATTTAATACCACAGAACATCCTCTATAAGGTATATTGGGACTCAACAGAAGAGACAACTATTAATGAAACTTGTAAGACAGCAGAAACCGCTTCTAGTTTCTGTACTGGAGGAAGGCATGAGAAAATTTATTGGGCTATAAATCTGAGAAATTAAAGGTAATCTCTGTCTATTTATCCCTATGACAGTCCATTGTGTGTACAAATTTAATTAATATAAAATCGGCAGCCAGTTTTAAAAGCTTTAATGAGAGAAGAGAGAAGTAATAACATGGTGAATCTAGTTGGAACTGTGAACCTTAGTGTTATATCAACCACAGCTGGGTGAGAATACATTAAATGAACAAAAAACTATGAATTTGTGCCAAATGAGCGCACTTTGTAAACATATGGTGGTTCAAACAATGACCAAAAGCCATAACTGACAGACCAGTTTTGCAACTTACTACTGTCTGCGACATTCAGTCCATGGCTCTGTGGCACCAGCTGCCAGTCCTTAGAAACACAACGGCACTGGCATCAATAAATCACCAGCTTCTCGGGTGACTTTCACGTCACCTTCACTTATGCAAAGTCCCTCAAAGGTAAACAAAAAAAAAACAACACAACGATTTGCAAAAGCCAAAGAAAAAGTGGTACAGAGCAGCAGAAAATGCTGTGTTCCTCAATGGGCCACAGGTATGGGGTCCAGCTGGATTTCACCTCTGACAGGTGTGTACATTATACATTATATTTGCTATTATTAGTACCGCAGTTCCCCCCCAAAGGGTATTCAGGCCAAATGGTCATAGGCCGCAGGAAGCGAACAACAGCTGGTGCGCACCCCTCCACTTCACACTCCCGCCGACTTGCCTTCTCCTCTGCATCATGCCCAACCACTCAGTACCGCCAAACAGCGGGCTGTAATCCAAAAGCCCTACAGGGGGCGCCGATTCAGCAGACAGCTCTAATAATTCACCACTAGCATCCACTTATGCACAGACAAATAGCAATCGTTCTATTGTTCCTCTGCTGTAGTGTCACTGACTGTTCTGCCCGTGGACGACATGCCACTGGCTCGAAAGCATAAAGAATTAGCGTTGGATTAGCCAACAGGCACCCCGGCAGGAGATTTTTAACCACCATAAGATGCTGGGTCTAAAGTGCAAGGCCCTGGGCCTGTGGGAATAGGAAGCATTCCCGCAGCATTCCCGCAGGGCACAGACCATGCCAGCACCACTCAGTGCCATCCTTCAAACCACCGGGACAAGCATACCCGTCTCCGCCGTGCTCATACGTACCAACAGCTGAAACTCTAATGGGGTGCTAACACAGAAATACTGCAAAAATTAGCATGTGAGTTACCAGACCGCAGTAAAACAGGGGAGTAAAAATAAACACTGAATAAAACACTTTGCCCCTACTGCAGTCACAGTGCTGAGGACATGTGTTATTATTTGTTGTTATTATTATTACTGAACCCTTCTCACCAAGCAGGCTTACAGTGGCACTTTTGTACACCCAAGTGACTTGCAAAGATTTACCTATCTCCTCGGCTGGGTCATTTTTACTGCATCGGTTCAGTACCTTGATTAAGAGTATAAAAGCAAGGTGTTAGTTTTCTGATCGCAAAGTGATATTTCTAACCACTGCACCACCTAATGTGTAATTAAAGCATTACCATTAAAGCAGTAAGTATTTCCATATTAAAAACTATTTATTTCAAAAATCATCAAAAAAAAAACAATGAAAATCATGACAAAAGAGACTAACATCAATTTACAGTGATCATGTGACATCTCATCAAGCCCAAAGTTACAAAGGACACAAAACTCTTGTGTTCTACTGGTTTACTTACAGTATGTCTCAGTTTAAAAAATGAAACGGGATCATCAAAATGGTCCCTGCCTTTAACCACATTCTTTACCAGATCTAGCCTGCTACACAGGCCTCGGCAATCAGTCATCAAGGAAACCTTAAATCATTAATAATTTCGCAACATCCCAAATCAACAATTGTCATATGTCAAAGGCCCTACTTATGAATGGGATGTGTGATCTGGGAACAGCGTAATGGAAAGAGTACTGTTTTGGGCCGAACTGAACTAAGCAGGGCAGCCAGCGGACACAAGTCTACTCCATGGGCCAGCTGAGGTCAGTCTCCCAGTCTACCATCTGTACCTCCCGCCTGCCATCCGGCTGGGGAATGGATACCTGCCTTGGCCGACGCTAAAGGAAAACTCCATCTGTGGTGCTGCAGCTCGATCCCATTTCCTCCCCATCACCTGAGCTGTATCCTGACAGCAACCATACCCCCTCCAGAGGATTCCTGCGGTCCTCCAGTATGTCTCTCATCGTTCGCAAAAACATTTGGCACGAGCACAGTATATGACAGAAAAATCGATATCTTTTTACTTTTTAAGCAGCGGTTTCCAAATTGGTGCTGCTCATAAATTTAAAGTGACAGGAATGGTTCTGACAAAGTACTGTAGAGTTTTGTCTCTTTGCCTCACAGACATGTTAAAAACAGTTTTCAGGACTTGGGAACCTCATACATCAGTAGAGCAAAACAGCTGTGTTAATATGATGCTAATGTGAGAAAGACAACGGCATCTGCCATTAGTGATGACGGCAATGAAACCTCAACCGTGCAAAAGTGATGCGAAGGTCATCGTCACGGTGAACTTTTCCTTCTCTTGCCAAGGTGACTAATGCTGATGCTGTCATGGATATGCATACTCCCTCAGGGTGAAGAGCATCTGCCCTCTGCTCCCTTCCAGCATGACCAGGACCTTTGCAGTCAAGCTTCTGACAGTACAGGGTTAAAAGGTGTGCCACCAACAGCTGTTCCACTCCAAAAAAAACAACAAAACAAAAAAACACAGACACACACTTATAAGTTCTTATAATTTAGACGACTTGTATCACATTTGGTCCAGTTACAAATTTTAAAAGATAAACACATTTTAATTAATTTACAAATGCATTTTCTTCACTCTAATCTATATTTCAAAACTTGCACGTAACAGAACAAATGCAACCTGTTTCTAAGCCTATACGTTACTTAGTAGTTAAACGAGTGTGGGACCAGATTGATTCAACTCACTTCTGTTGTTTTTAAATTGAGGAGCAAGTTTATCACTATTTAAAATTGCTTACAGTACCTGTTCTTTTCATTTTCAGCTCAAAAAATTAAAACACACTCTTGCAGATGTGTTTCCTCTCTCAATCCAAAAGTATGCATCTCAGGTTAACTGGTTGGTATAAATTCTCTGTACTTTGTGTGGATATTCTGTGATGGACTGGTAACTTTACCAGGCTGTACTCGTGTCATGGCCTGGTGTCCAATATGTCTGAGATAGGGTCTGGACACTGTGACCCAGACCAGGATAAAGCAGTTAATGATAATAGATAAATGAATACTGTAGAAAATGTTTAAAACATGCTGAAAAGGAGACCGACTCAATCATCTGGATGGGGGGAACAAATGGAACTAATGTAATATAGTTTAGGATATTAAGGTGGGGAAATCCACTGTATTTCTATTACTCATTTCTATTGGTTAGAAAATATTACATCAGAATATCTTTGCTGATGGTGGGTATGGACTACTGTGACCTACAAGAGGACCTTCTATGAAGATCGTATCATCTCATGCCAGCCATACACACACACAAATCACTTCAAGGTTATCTGCAAAACACAGGCCGGAGCAACACGAGAGTTATCAGGCTTCTGCAGTCACAGCTCAGGCCACACGGCACTCTTATCACACAAATGACTGCTTCCATACCAAACTTCAGAACAAAACTGACTCAGCCATATTAGACTGGAAGTGATGCACCAAAATGTGTCTGGAGAGGCAGAAATGCTGCACATAATGATGCAAAAATACAAATGACAACTTTACAGATGAGTCATCCAAAATAAAGGCAAGTCCCTCAAACAAACACGAGTTCAACACCACAAATTTAGCAATGTGTAAAATAATGTATTATTTCATAATGTATTAAAATAATGTAATAACTGCCATAAAAAATCCAGGAAAATAATAAAACAAGTAATAACTGCCATAAAAAACAGGAATTAGGTTGTCAGCAGTTTAGTAAAAAAAGAATCAGATTTATCGTTTCCTAATTGTCTAGATACTTTAATTATAAATGATTCCACCAATTTCAGTTTCAAAAACCATCAAAATTAGAAACAGGAGGCCTGAAGACCAGACATGCCCTGCCTCACCTGTGGCCACTTAAATACAATTAATACGCTATTAAAAGCCACACCCTGAACCTGAAAAAGTGGTTGTTTTTTTTTTTTTTTTTTTTGGGCTTTGCTCAAAACAGGGTGAGTTGTGGTGTTGGTTCCTGGAAGTTTTAGCTTGGTTCTTTTGTTGGGGGGGGTTTAAATTTTTTTTTTAAAGTTTATTTCTACTTATTTTCTGAAACTCAACTTAAAGGCCAAGTTGGTGTACTTAAGTACTTGTACTCATTTATGCAACTTTAAGTTTGATCAAGGGTTCAACAACAGGATGTAGGATTTGAATGTGTATCCTGTGTAGAAACTGATGACTAACCATTATGTCACTGTGCTAGAGTTTTAGTAGCATGTTTCTCCTTCCCTTCTGGAGAACTAGAAATTACCTTTTACAATCATGTAAATGTTGTGGGGCTATACCCAGGACAAAAAAAAAAGCTAGATACCCACTTAGTTAAGTCTCAAAATGAGAATAAATGGAATCATGTGAAGCAGAGGTATCTGTATTCCTGTAACTGCAGAAATTGTGGTGTGGGTGAAACTTTTAATAGGTGTGCTTGTAGCACAAACCATCTCCATTCTGGTGTATTCCTGAGTTTCAAGATATTTCTTGAGACAATAGTGGTATTCAAAAAAATTTTACTTAGTTTCTACTTGGTAATATGAACATACTTCACAATTTTACTTTTGCCTTATACATCCCAATATACTGCAAGTTCATGATATTAGTTATAAATTTGAGTCTTTTAATATCCCTATAATTAAAGGTGTGGCTACAGCTCAACTGAATCCTGTCATCTCAAAGGAATTTTTCATAAGGTATAATTTTAGGGCATGATTAATAACTGGACTTAAGTTTTAAAGCTCAAACTATTAAATGTAGTTTAAGCCTTGCAAACAAATACACATGAAAGGAAATATTTTTGTGTAAGGAACGATGAGACTTGGAAAAACTCTGGGGGGGAATCAATTTTCAAAGTGCTTCCGTTAATAAAACGGATATTACAACACTTAAACACTTCAAAGCTTTTTCTTTTCCAAATGTACAGCCCACCGTGGTCACTGTAAAACAAAGTTCAAAAGTGTTATGCTCAAGGATGAGCTGAATTCAGCTTAAGGGAGGGGGGGAATCAGTAAAGGGCTACAGACTCAACCCAGCAGCTGCTCGTTTAACAAAATCGTTCTAAAAGTGTCCGATATTTGCGTATATTTTTTTTTTTATTGGTGTCAGCTAGTCGAACCACAATATTTATGGTGTTTATATGGGATATTTGTGGAAGAGCAGGGTAGGCGAGCTCCCGCTCCCTATCGGCTAGGCTAACGTGCCTAGCTAAGCAGCTGCGTCAGACAGGGTGACACTCCGCTTTCAGCCGCCCTACGCGATCTACGCGAACTCAGAAAATTTTTTAAAGTGTGCCACGATGTGAACTGGTGACGCTCTGTGCTGTGCAGGCAGTTACCTACCTATACACTGGCCCACCGGGGTGCTGTACGGGTTCCCCAATAAAAACTCCATCTTGGTGACAACAAACAATTCCAGCTGACTGACAGTCACAGGAACGGAGCGCTTCCTAAATCCCGCCTGTCAAGTAATTTCATTGGGTAAAATCACAGACCGCCAGATTCGATTGGATGGTGTGTGCATCAGTCAGAACATGAGTCACGAAGGCGGTACGCCAAAAAACATTTAATCCGTAAAAGCGGAAATAAACTACAGGAACGCCTCATGGGAGATGTAGTCCTGAGAAAGAATATAAATAAAGTGTACTTTTAATTTAGCAAAAAATCGGCTGTACAAAATAAAATATAGGAATATTATGCATTCAAAAGATAAAATCTCTTACTGTATGCACTAATTTCCATGGTTGTGTGTGAACATATTTAGATGGGTGACAGCGTGAAAGTCTCCGGGAGTCTGATTGACTGCGGTTTTAAGTTACGATAATTCCACAATAACAATGGGAAAACGGGTTTTCGCCCAGTGCGCTGCTATGTCGAGACCATGCCGTGAAAACATGTCGATCCGCGTTGGGAAATATGTTTCTCTGCCCCCTGGTGTTTAGAAAGTGAGGAATGCTGCAGCTTTTGTTAACAGAGATCTAATTTAATCTCTTCTGTTTAGCAAAACCCGATGTGTACTACAAGGGTGGCATTAGAATACTTTCTGGCTGTCCCTTACTGACAGTGTCGATTATATTTACTTTGTTTTTCTAAAATGACATACAAACCTAATAAACCCAGAAGCTACAGCGAATCTATTATTTTGAATGGCTCTAAAGCATTTCTGAACGAAAGCAGACCTTAAAGTATATCTTCATGTCAAAACAAGATGGCAAAAATAACAACTGAGGTAGGTTGTCGGTTGCTAGGTAACCACCAAACAAACGATGACGCGAGCGGTTCTTAGTTCTCTGACGCTTTTCTTCAGACCGATCTACGCAGTTATATATGTGAAGCGTTTGTAATTTTTTACCCAATAATTGACGTCTACCGTCCTAAATCGGTGTAGGTGCCTCAGTCAAGGGTGCTATAGCAAGGAGCAGGTATTCGAACCCAAGATCTTCCGACAGTAAGGCGGAGACGCTTAGAAGCGGTATGTTTACAAGTGTATTTTGTTTGAGGACTCATTCACTTACCCACAGCATGGGCTTTTACACCGACCTTACTACAGCTGGAAGAAAACAATACACCACATCTGTATGATGACATTTATATTAACCCTTTTTCTTTTTTTTATTAACCTCTTGGACACGAATTCATTTTATTCTAGTTGTTTCTCACAGCTAGATTGGTCATCTTATTTTGCACAAGTAGTGAACTTTGCTGTGGTGTGAATTGTACACACACACATACATACATTGTCTTAAACATCTTATCATGTAGACCACATAGTAATGACATAATAAACACTCTTTCACACAAAAATAATCCCTGTAGCTGTGGGGGAGAGGGCACCGGAGTCCCAGGATGGGCAGTGTGTATGACATGGTGGAGCCCAGCGTGGTGGATGAGCTGATGTTGCGGCAGGCCGTCGAGGAGCAAGGGCCTCAGGGCCAGGCGGGACGTGTCGCCAAGGAGGAGGGGGTCGAGTACCATGAGGTGTCCCAGCTGCGCTTGGACTACAGGAGTAAGTGAATCACTGTTGTGTGTTTGTGGTGTCTCCTGTCTTGCCCGTCATACATATGATTTCTACTCCATCACATTATCATTGTGTTTAACTGTCTTGCAGACATTTTAAAGATTGATCACCTTTGGCAATTCACCGCGCTGACCAAACTGCAGCTAGACAACAACATCATTGAGAAGATCGAAGGACTTGAACGTCTTACTAACCTAGTCTGGCTCGGTATATATACAGGATGGGTGCACATTTTTAAATAAGGAACCGATGAGACTTCCAGGGATTGGTCCTAGGAATTACCTCTTGTCAAAGTCTTTATTGTAGGGATTTTTTTTTTATCCTTCTGCATTCCTCTAAATGTAGTACTCACTTGAGTGTAATTTTGTCAGTAGACCATTGTGCATGTGCTGCAGTAGCCTCATCCAGTTTCCATAAGAATTAATGAACCTCTTATCCTTTGTATGTATCTCCCACACAGATCTGTCATTCAATAAAATTGAAGTCATAGAGGGTCTTCAGAACCTGGTCAAACTGGAGGACCTGAGCCTGTACCAGAACAAGATTTCCGTCATCGAAAATATGGACTCTCTTCAAAAGCTGCACGTGCTTTCGCTGGGAAACAACCTCCTGACCGACTTGGACAACGTGAGCACCTCTACCCACTTTACAAATCTACAGGGGTGTTCACACTTGTCAGCTACTGAGGGAGTGTAAAATTGTCAACACTAGAAATCCAGAAGTTACAGGTATTGGGCGTGCACATAAAATGGACAACACATCTTGAGGGATCAAGAGCTGAACTCACAGCCCAGGAGCCATCATGTCACTCATTTATGCTCCATTATAATGACATCTGTTTTTTAAACTGATGCACCATTTTGCCAGAAGAAATTACCTTGTGTTACCACTCACAGTGCTTCCTAACTACCCTCCGCTTCTATTTTCAGGTTGTTTATCTGCGGAGGTTCAAGAACCTTCGCACTCTTAACTTTGCAGGAAATGCTCTTTGCCAAGAGCCAAACTACAAGGTGTTCATCGCTGCTCATCTCCCAGAACTGGTCTACCTGGACTTCAGGATCTTAGATAAGCAGACGGTAAGCAGCGGATCATGGTGATGTCCACAGATTTGAGTCCAGAAAAGAAAATAGAAATGGTTGTTTTAACTGTATGTCACAGCATTACCTGTAATGTCAAACTTCTTTATATTACTGTTGGAGATGCCAGCTGTCTATTACATATGTGTATCAACAAAACAACATGAGTAACTTTACACCTTTTACACTAATCCAGGCATTCAACTGCAGCAGCACCTTTATGTTGCATCGTGCGTCTATGATTGATAAACAACTGCAAAGAACAACTGATCAATTCGTAAAGTTTTTGTACGGTAGTTCTTGAAATAATGAACCTTATTTAGTAGGGTGGAATGAGAAAAATGTATGTTATTAATGTTATAATCTCTCTCATTATCTCGGTGGGCTACGCAGCATGATGAGGCTCTCGGCAAATACCAGGCCGTCATGAGCGACATGCGTAAGGAGGAACTTCTGGAGCTGAAGACACTGGAAACAAAGCGCTTAGAGGAGGAAGAGCTGCACCTCCACAAGGCAAACCTAGCCGCATAACTTTTTCAAGATACTTTTACGATATATATAATAAAGATACACAAATCTTCACAAGACCTTCCTCATTCAAAGTACGGAATAGTGCTCGAGGTGAGGCATAAGCGCATCGTGTTTACAGCCGCAGGTGTGGCTCTGTTTGACAGTTGTACCTCAGTCCTGTAGGTCCTCTGTTTTAACAAGCGTATAAATCAGTTTTGCTCACAACTCTGATGAAGCCTGTTCTTCATGTAGAATGCTTTTGTGGAGTTCCTGAACGGGCCATACCTCTTTGAGAGCATGTATGCCGATGACACAGAAGCTGCCAAGTTGGCCTGTCTGTCTGGAGTGCCCCAATTGCTGGAATCATATCCTAAATTACCATGGATGAGTTATTTCAAACTGTTTTCCTGTATATGTATAAGAGTGGATAACACAGTGATGCAGCGCATTACACGGGAATCTACAGAGTGTGAGGTTAAATCTGGTTTAGTCTGTGTCAAGTTCACATTTTCTCACCATGTGCTAGTGGGTTTTCTTCCACAGTCCACATACATGTTTCAGGTAAATTGGCTACTCTAAATTGCCCCTGCTGTGTGTGTGTTCCTGCATGCGTGCTTGCCCATTGCACTGGCCTCCCATCCACACCCAGCCTCACACCCTATAACATCAAGGACCACTGCAACCCTGTACTGGATAACTAGAGACTAATAGACAGATGACCCATCAAAAAACAAGTGTCTTTCCTTAACTAGCACTAACCTTCAGGAGCCAGATGGTAGCGCTGTGCATGCAGGTGTTTGAGATGGGCCTGGTTCAGCACTACAGGAGGGAGTCGGAGGTCAACTGTTTCTTTGAGTGCTCCCAAGAGGCCGCGGATGAGAACCAGCAAAGGGCCACTGAGAGAGCAGCATCCTTTGAGAGCTACAGCAGAGAGGTGAGCCCTCCATTCACATGACTAGAACCAACATCTCAAGGACACAAACCTGTTTTATCTGACAAGAGTAGCACCCTGCACGAAGACGTTGCCAAATAAAAGACTTTAATGTGATTAATATGATCAAGCTTCAGCCTTGCAATAACTGGAGAAGGACTGTGTGTAGATGCTGATGAAGATGCAACATACCACAGACCCCAAGCTGTTGGAAGTCCAACAGAAGGAGCATCTTGAACATACAAATCAACTCCGCACCGAGCTCATGTCTTTGGAGCTTCAACTGGTCGATCAGCAGGAGGTGAGGCCACAAAGTGGTGGAGGGGGGATCAGGGGAAGGGAAGCACCGGAATTACAAAGCTATGAGAATTATGGTATTTTGCTAAGAGATCTGAGATTTCAGGTACCATTTTGCTGGATATATATTCTGTTTCTTCCTGCATGCACTCCACACTAATCCCTATTTTATCTCTTTTATGCGGCAGGAAATCATCAAGGAGTTTGAGAGGAACATCACTGACATGGTTGCAGGGTTCATTGAGAGTGTGCAGGGGATATATCTTTTTCTAACTGTTGCTTGCTCAGCGTGTGATAAGTTTTGGGCAACATGGCCCCGTGAAACACAGCACATACATTGACTGAACGTGTCCAGTACTTAACAAGCTCTCACTTTCGCACAATGTCGGGACCTGGAGAACAATCACAACGAGAGGCTCCAGGAGATCGCGGTGGCAGCTTTGGACAAGGCGGCTGCAAATGAGTTGGAGGAGGAGATGCCTGAAGGGGAACAGCTGGTCAGTGTCTCGGTCGGCTCTGAGGGACAGAGGGAGCTCATTCGAGCACAATGGAGTCAGTACCAATAACCTTTAGGCTTTTGATTTTGAACCTCTTGTGAGTGTGACCAACAAAGGGCCAGAGGTGGAGTGTGATACTCTTGCTGGGGTGTAGGGACAGATTAGGTACACCAATTTCTCTTCAGTTTGGAGTCTCACTCTATTCAGTATCTCCATTCCAGCCATTTTTTGACAAAGACACGGTAATGAATGCCATCAGTGCCTCCCATGATGCACACTTGCTGAAGATTGACAAACGAGAGGACGAGCTTGTGACTCGCATCAACAACTGGATGACAACACTCATGAAGTCGGTAAGGAGGACAGTTTCCATGGAACATGTGAAGCAGCCCCAGTGCCACATCTCAATGAAAATTTTTCTTTATGCAGATACAAAATGCGGAGCTGAAGCGGAATCGCAAGCGGACCTCTGAGATTCACCACTATATAGCTTATGTGAAGGCCCAAGGGGAAGAAATGTCTCTTCATAGAACCCACTGAAAAGAGTACAACTAGACGAAATTCTTGTATGTTGCAGAGCAGTCCAAATTTGTTTTTATGGTATTTTTAAAATAAAAACAGGTGTATTATCACTATAAATTTTAACATACTTTCAGTTACTTTCTTGATGCTTATCCTCCTGCTTATTGATGATGAAATTGGATGTCATTTGAGAAAACCGGGGTGCACTAAGAGGAAATTTAATATTTATAATTAAAGCTGGACATTTTTCTTTGGAAAAGCTGACATTCTGCAAAGTTCATTACATCAGGGAACACTGGTACAGTCTGAAACAACAACTCCCAGAATACATTTCGCCAGCTCAGCCAATAAGCGTTGAGTTTACTAGATGCGTGCGTCGCCATAGCTTATTACGGAACGTTGTGCTAGTTGGCGGCGTTGGGAGGCCGTTATTTCGCTTCTCTGGGACTCACTACGGGTTTTCTGGTAGGCTGTGGAGGTCTGTGAGTTGACCAGCTGCTCCTTACTCTTCCCCGCGTTGTGTCAACCCGGCGTCGCCTGTCAGTTGCTGACAAGGCCCCACCCGCGAACCGAGCGACATGCCGGTGCGTACCGAGCGCTGCGGCAGCCCCGGCGCGGCCTACACATCCTCGGCTTCGCTTATTCCCCCGCCGCCGATCAACGCGCGGCAGCCGGGGGTCGCGACCTCGCTGCTGTACAGCGGCTCGCAGTTCCGGGGACACCAAAAGAGCAAAGGAAACTCATACGACGTTGAAGTTGTTTTGCAGGTAATTCGAAGCAGTGTTTTGTGTCATCCCTGGACAAAAATGTGGAACTGTAACGTGAAACCAATGCCCGCCGTGTTGGTGTCAATTAGCTTCCTGATGCTAGCTCCACGGCGTTGTTTACATAGGAAAATCTGAATAAAACAGAAAAATAACGACTGGAAAACGTAATAAATTGTGGTGTAAATGTCTCCGAAACGTGCGAATGCAGAAGGGAACACATGACACTCAGTCGGTGTTTTTTTTTTTTCGCCCAACACATCGCTGAATGACAAACGTGTTGACTCGCAAATCGTTCCACATTCTCAACTCTTTTACAAGTCACTTGCAAATCCAGTGAGACTGTAAACAGATTTTTGTCAAGCATCTTCTATAAATGATGGTAAAAATAGTTCACTGCAGCATACATATTCTGTGGTCTGTTGCTGATCAGGCAGCATGAATGTCCTGCCAGTCCTGGTTCGGCTGGTATGTAAGTGTATGGGTAATTTAATCTCGTATGAAGGACAGGTCCACAGTGAGTTCATACAAATGGTTTGACCACTGGTTACTATAGTTAAACCAGACTTAAAACCTGTGTTGATTGTAAAGGAACGGCCAGAGAAGCAGAGACGGGTAGTTTTCTCTTCCCTTTGCCCTTCTGTTCCCCTCAGCCTCCTCACAGGTGAGTGGATTTTGGGGACACACCTTTTCACGTATGAGACAGGAACTGTGGTCTGTGCTGGAGTGTAGGACAACACTGCTAGGTCATACACCTTACAGCATGGGTGGATGACCTGTGACATTGATTTTGAGCCCTGTGCCCGACTCCTTGGTACCCATATATTTCGGGGGTATTTAACAATGTGAAATTCACTGATTACTTGTCATTGCAGCATGTTACAATGGAAGATTCATATTTATGTGGATACCTGAAGATTAAAGGTCTAACAGAGGTGAGGTTTGGTCAAATTAGCTTTGTTAGATTATTTCACCTTTGCTTGCTTTAAATGGGAAAAAGAAGTCAAGGTGCTGAATGCTGATGGATTTTTCCTGTGTTGTCCTTTCATTATGACTGTAAACAGGTTTTTGTCAAGATAGTTAATGCAGTAATGAAGAGCCATCACTCTACAGCTATATAGATGAAAACTTACTGTAAATAAATAGACATTGCTGGTCACCTCAGATAAAGGGATCAGGCAGGCAGACAAATAAAATGAGAACAAGTTATTTAAAATATACCAGATAAGACTCAGAACATAGCCTGTCTCATAATTCGTTAATGGCTGAACTGTTAAGGAGCTTACAGTGTTATGATTTTCCAAGTTAATTTGTTTGTGCTTTGTCATACTCAGGAGTACCCAACGCTCACTACGTTCTTTGCTGGAGAAATAATCAGTAAAAAGCGCCCTTTCTTGACACGGAAATGGGACGCGGATGAAGATGTGGACCGTAAGCACTGGGTACGATTTTTTTCACAATTTATTCAGCTCTCCTTGTGTATTTTTTCACATCTCTAACCCTGTAGGCATTTCTTTTGGTTATTACATAATGAGCAGTGACTGATGTTGTATTTGTTTTTCTTTTCTTCTTTCCCCAGGGAAAATTCCAGGCTTTTTATCAGTATGCAAAGACCTTTAATTCGGACGATTTTGATTACGAGGAGCTGAAAAACAGTGATTATGTTTTCATGAGGTGGAAGGTCAGCTTATATCCAGCACTTTATGAACATTGTAAATCGCTTGGAGATTGAATATCAGAAAAAAATATCGCTTGTAATTCCTGAGAAGGTATTGTGCAGTAAGAAAGACAACATATTTAACTGAGGTTTGGCTCAAGTGAACTTTGTACCTGGAATAACGCGAGCGGAGTAACCAATGAAATAGAAAAATAGCTGAAAGTCTTGCAGAGTCTGAGGTGTGACCTTTGACCCTCTCCACATGACACAGGAACAGTTCCTAGTCCCGGATCACACGATCAAAGACATTAGCGGAGCTTCCTTTGCCGGGTTCTACTACATCTGTTTCCAGAAATCGACTGCTACCATAGAGGGGTATTACTACCACAGAAGTTCCGAATGGTAAGGACACGGTTTTGTTTTGTCTCGTAACGTACTGTTGCTTAAGTGGCATATTTACATGAAATAAAAGTGAGTGCAAACTAAACCTGTTCAGCTATTCCTGTTCAGCCTTATTTATTACACAATTTTCAAAGAAAACATTTACTGAAGCCCAACGTATAACCAGCATGTATTTCAAATTACTTGTCAAGCTACGACCAAAACTAACATGTTTTATTAGTCCAAGTTTAGCTTAAAAAGTACTGCAATTTAAATTTCAGGACAAGTTACAATTTATTGTTTAGCAATGATGTAAATCTGGTGCATTACTGTCACTAGGTCGAGTGGAGATATTTGGCATACACACCTCTATATTTAACAAATAATGAATATACTGTATATACATGCAGTCTTACACTCACCAGCCAGTAGTCTGCTAAAAACACTTATCTGCTGTGTTGTTTCTTTCTAGGTACCAGTCCCTGAACCTTACCCACGTCCCTGAACACAGCGCTCCCATATACGAGTTCCGGTGACCCCGGTGGTCCAGTACGGCTGGCCGAGGGCAACCCAAGGCACAGTAAAGAGAGACTAGCACATGGGGATTGGGTGAGGGGTGAATTGCCAAACCCTGCCAATGATGCACCAGTCCCCACCGCCGATGACTAAGAGTGGTGCGGACAGACAGTAGCATCGGGCATCGTCATGGCGATGGAGTTTCCCAGCAGGCCGCGGTCTGGTCCGTCTCCCAAGGGCATGTGGGATTAGCTGCAATGGTGTTATCCCCCTCCTCATGAATTTCAGTATCAGTTCTTATGTTGTTTTTACTTGCACCTGTTGTGATCTTTTGACTTTTTAATCCGGGGACTTATCGGTTACATGTAAAAGTTTTCCCCGCAAAACGAAGCAACAAGTCGCGACAACTTCAATTGAGGAAACAGCTGCCAAGATGAATTAAGATGCTTGAGAGAAAGAACAGAGATTTTAACTTGATTTTAATTAGCTTTGTGGTGCAACAGACTGAGCTGATGTCTGACAGTTGTGGGGTTTTTTTTTTTTTTGTGCTGAGGAGCAAATACGGTGTTGGTTTGCAGGTGTGATACTGGTGGGGTGTGAATGCTGTGCCTGGTCTGGTGAAGGACTTCCTTTGCTATTCTGTCAGGTGTCTGCCCCATGGATGCTCTGATGGCTCCGTGGTCCGATTGCCCATCTGCTCTATGTGTTACTATCGTGTGAGCAGCTGTAAATACTCCTGCGAAGACCACGGGTCTTGTTTTTGAGACAAGAAAGAGCTTCAAAATGCACAGCTACATCCATTACCACTTAATGCTCTTTTTTGCAGCCACTGATTTTTAGGGAATGGTTTTTTTTTTTTTTTTTTTTTTTTTTGCTCTTTGAAAAATTTATTTTGTGCTTGCTTGCTGCTCCACCCATCTATGCAAATCAGCACATTTAACAGTTGCTTTTTTATTTGCGTTACAAGAACCAATTGTAGCTTTCAGAGTATTTATTTAAAATATGTATATTTGCGTGAACTTACTAAACAGAAAATGCTTGTTTCTGAAGCTTCCCATGAATTGGTTGGTTCTTCAGGGTGCGAGATGCGCTGTAAGGTGTCCTGTGGAGACCTGTGGGTGGCCCATCCGTAAGTTACTGAGCTATTTACTGGTGTCCCGTTTGGGTCGCAGCAGAAGTCATTCTTCCTTTGGCTGTTTTCGGAACCACTGATTCTGCATGGAGGAAAGCCGACAGTTACAGAGCGTCTAGGTTCGAGTGTCGGAGATTCTTCACACGGCCATGAAAAGGACAATGGAGAAATGTCACTTTCGGCCTAAGTCTTAATATTGAAAGTGAACTGTGAAAGTATTTTTTTAAATGTGTATTTTGTCTAAATAAATGTTGACCATTCAAAACCAATACGGTCCTGAAAGCAACTTGTGTGTTTGACAAAAGCTAGGGTGTGAATTTTGGGATTAAGCTTCTGTTGGCTAAACGGTAAAATATACTTTGCAAAAGGAACATGCTGCTTTTCTGTATGTGGGTTCAAATGTTGGACAGTGAGTCAGAAATTGAACTTTAGCAGCTGGGTTTGTGTACTGGTGTGTTTCAGAGCTTTCCTTTGCTGAATTGTCTGATGTGATCTGCAGCGGCTTTAAGGGAAGGTACGTCGTTGCCCTTTGGAAGTCCCGAGTTGATGTCAGTGTTGCTGGTGGCGAAATTACACAAGTAAATATTGGAGGAACATACCTCAATGGTTACTTGGTGAAGACGCACCCTATCCGAGTCCACTGTGCAGCGGGGTAGTGGGAGCGTCCGGTTTCATTCAGTTTAGCTCCCGAAGGTGTTTTTATTATCTTTATGGGAGCAAAATAAACCAGCTGGGGCAAATTTTCTTAAATGCTACTCTGAAATCTGTCAAAATTAGCTGAGGGCTGTGGGAACAATTTTTAATTATTAAATTTTTCAAGCTGTTGCACACAAATAAGCTGCAGAAACTGTTTGATTTGTGCAAATATACTTGTGAGAGGGAAGAGAAATCTTGAGTAAATACACAGTAATACAAGGAAAAGGTAAAGTTCTTGTATATAATTGAGTTACATTTGTCATATTTTATTGACTCAGAGTTGAATTTTTATGAAAATGCGATGAAAGGATTTTTAGAACTTATTTGCTGTTTGTTGGGAGAATGATGCAGTGTTAGCGGATGAGGAGGTTGTAGCCCGTGGCTGCAGGACAAAAAGCTCAATGTTTCTTTTGGCCATGAAGGTTCTCGCTGAGTTCTTGTGAACTGCAGTGAGCAGGATGAGTTTATGAGATCCGGTTCCAACAGCGATGCAATAAAAGTGATCATGAAGCTGCTCTGTCTCGTTTTTCTGTTTTATCATTTTAACTTGACGCATGGAGGAGCATGAGGCTGAAGCTGTGGGACCGAGTGCTGTCCCTGTGTTCAGAACACCAGGTAGGAGGTTTCCAATGCTCATTCCCTCCATGTGTTGTGGGTCACTGGTTCTTCAGGACCAGCTGATGGGAAACATTCCTAACATGTTTTGGGGTTTAAGAAAATCTTACATGCAACACTGGTGTATTGTGTGAAAGACCAACTATAATGTAAGCTAAAATCTTATTTTGAAGACAAACTTTGAAGGTGAATTCTTAAAAACAAACCCGGAGGGTTTTTTTAAAAATTATTTTTATTTTTTTTTTAAATTTTTTTATTTTATTATTTTTTTTAAATTTAATTTTAATTTTTTTTTAAATTAATGAGGCCTTTCCAACACTTGGGGGCAGTAGAGTACACGAGTTCGTTCATTCTTGCCTGACATGTACATGTTTCTCACTTAAGAAATACTTTCTGAAGCCGTAGATGTGTTCTGCAAAGATTTAAATGGCCTTAAGCATTCCTAATTTATCCTGTGTTTATGATTTCTGAATTTCAGCTTTTGACTGGAAACTGAAAAAGCACAGTAAACACTGGCAATAATACAGTACGGTACACATGGGTCCCCCCCCTTATGATGGGATTACCTTCCGAGTCAAAATGCATTTAATACACCTAGCCTACTGTCATTATCAGTTACCCATGTAGTCAACATGTTCTCTGTAATTTCTGTTGCTACTTCACTCACATGGAGATTTTTGAGGACTTGGAGGAGTAGCAGTTCTCACATTTTTTAAATTTACTTTTTAATGTTGTTGAACATCTTCATTCACTTGAAGCACTTGCACTTTTGCACAGGAATCAGTAACTATTGGGCTCAACTGCTGCTCACCTTTGGCTTTACATAATTTAGAGAGAGTGTGTGTGTGTGTGTTTTAAACCCATTCTGAAAGAGCTTGGTGCAAAAAATGTGTAAATCACAACTTATTTCTCCTTGGTACAGACAAAAGAAATGAGGGGGAAACGTAACCGGTTTTATGTATTTACTTTTTTCATTACGCTTAAGAAAAGCACCCTTTAGTGTGGGTGTTGAGTTTAATTATTCATCTGTAAGATGGCTAATTCTGTATAAAAATGAATACTTGTGCACCACATTTCAGGCTTATTTATGTGTTCTGAATCCAGCAGTAATGACCCTGCAGAAATAAAAGGAAATATGCAGGAAAGTGCATATTTAGACATATATTTTTGCAAAATGTTCAAATATTTACGTACAGGAAAAATGAAAACGTTTCTACTTTGAAAACTGAAGAGCTAACTTATTTGATAAGTGTTAAGTAATTCGGCGCTCCGCATGTTTTACTGGTAAGAAATGCATTAATAACTAATCTGCACAAAGAGGTTAAGAACAAACTTATCAGCCATTCGTGTGTTGGGAGAAAGTTCAGGCACTGTTGGACTGTATTGTGGTGAGAAAGTACTCTGGGGTCAGAAGTGTACGAAACAACACCCAGGTTACCAGGTTTTAGAGGAAGTAAGTGGAGGAAATGGGGCGTAAAAGCTAGATGGTGAAGGCTGGGCTTAGATTTCCACAGTGATGCCTTTCACTACGAACTGTAATTTGCCCAAAAAAAAAATGATAATGAAACTATTTCAGTGTGTCAACAGGTTTCCGTGTTATTGTCATACTGGGAGCCCCTTCCAAAAAACTGTAACCGCTCTTCTGGGGAAACATGACAACATATGTCATATAATTCCCTTACAGAAATCCATCTTGTCACACTGTGGACAGTCAACTCCCTGAAGGTTTGAATGTGTTTTGATAATAAAACGTCCACACCCCTCTTCAGCTTCAGCTCGCCTAATACCCATTTGACAATGATCCTCTCCCCTGGCCCCCCAGCCACTCAGCCTACTTTGATGTGGATAAGTGCCGTCTCTTCCGGGATCAACAGACCAGAAAGGTATAAAGCCCAGACAGCATCTCACTTTCCTATCTAAAGGCCTGTGCTGATCAGCTGGCTCCTGTCTTCACAGGGATCTTCAGCAGATCACTACAGCTATGTAGAGATTCCTCCCACTTTAAACTGTCCACAATCGTAGTATTCACCAAAAAATCTTCAGTAACAGGATTAAATGACTACAGGCCTGCCGAAAGATCAATGGTGACAAATTGCCCTGCCTCAAGGACCTGTACTCCTCCAGAATTAGGAGACAGGCAGGGAAAATCATGACAGACCCATTTCACCCAGGTCACAGCTTTTGGAACTTCTCCCATCTGCCAGATGCTACAGATCACTGTGCAGATTACCGTGATCTGTAGCATCTGGCAGATGGGAGAAGAGCACACAAACAGATTCTTTGTTATGTCCATGAACAGCTGACTTCAGTCTATGTAATGCTTCTTTATAATTATTCTTGTTCTCGTGCACTGTCATTCATCTTTGTGCATGTGTATATGTTTTTGTGTGTGTGTGTGTTAACAGTTGACGAATAGGGCTCATTTTCATTCTGGATTGTTCTCATATTAATTTTTCAAGCTGCATAAAAAATCCTGTCTAGTGAAAGTCATAAACGTGACAGAAATTAAGTTTGTAGGAACTAACTAGCAGTGTTTAGTTTTTTTTTTCCCCCTATTTTTTCCTATTCTCTTTCTAGTTTGTCCTTTTCAACATTTATGAAATGAGTGGTTGGAAGTAATGGCAAGAAGTGTCTATTTCATAGGGTGGATTAATAATACAACAGGTAAAGTAATTTTACAACAATTCTGAAACTGTGATAGAGGTGTTTTTCTGTTTGGAGTTTTTCCCTTGTCCATACCTGATTGAAACCTGTGGCCCTGCCCCCTGGCGTGGAGTGGATATATAAGGTGAGCCAGGTAGCTGCTGGAAGGCTTTCTGCAGGGCTGCAGGGTGGCTTACTGTTACCATGGGTGACCAGAGGCATCCCATCAGTATCCAGATTATTGGAGTGATTCAGAAGGACCGCAAAAAGGTGAGGACCACTGCACTCTGTGTTAATAAAGCATCATTAATACACAATAAGTGCATCTAAAATCTGGGTTTGTTATGCATGACTAATGGAGGAAAGCAGTGAAACAGATGCTTTATTTTCCTTTTTTTAATTTATCTACCACCTTCCTCCAGCTGGGTAATTTTTACTGTGTCATCTTAGGGTCAGTACCTTGATCCAGGGCACTGGACCAGGAAGAGGGTTTTGAACTCAGACCTTCTAACCACTATGCCACCTGCCGTTCCACTGCATCTGGATAATATTTACTGTTTTGTTACACATTTTTGGCATTCTTTTTGGCATTGTGATCAGTGCAATAATAAGAACGTCAAGGTTTATGCATCCCTTTTGCAAATCAATAAATATTTTTGTCTTTTGCAGCTATTCATGACCTCTGTGCTGTGGTCGGACCAATGTGACATTATCGTCTACAGATCATTTCAGGAATTCAAGAACCTCCATGTAAGTCTGTTTATATTTTTACATTTATCTACCTGACCACAGGTCAAACTGTGACGCCACCAAAATCAAAAGTATCAATAAAACTTGGCAATATAATTAACATTGTGAATCAAATATCAGTTTTCTCATTTTCATGTTTCCTTTTACAGAACCAGCTGAAGAGGGTGTTTGCGGAAACCCCATTTCGGAGGTCAAGGATTATACCCAAATTTAAAGGTACAGCGCAACATCGTTGATCTGAAATATGTCTGAAAGGGTGATAAGCTGCTAAACACACTGCTTTCTGCAGCCAGGAGTTTGACTAACTTCCAGGACCGAGGCCCCAAGTCAGTACACCGTCTCAAATTGCTGGAGAAATACTGCAAGCATCTGCTGGGATGCGACCCCAGTGTGGCCCAGAGCTCCACGGTTGTCCACTTCTTCCTGCCTAAAAACCAGGACCTGGAGCCAGAGTTTACCAAAGACAGGTACCAAACCCACCTACCACCACACACACAGCCATAGAAAGATATGAAATTCCCAGTCACCATGGCTCATTTGGCTCTTCCCCTCAGCATCATCATCATGCCACCAGAGGACATGGTGGACACCCCCAAGCGAAGTGATGTGAGCAACATAACACATCCCTTTGTGACAGAGACGTATTGGTGTGTGGCCCCGTATGAGACCAAGGACATAAAGAACAGGCCCTTCAAGGTGGCGGTGGATGACGTGGTGGATGTGCTCATCAAAGACAAAGGAGGTGAGTAAAAAATTATCTTGAAAGGGGGCAGCAAGGGAAAAAATGAGGGGTCCTTTGAGGGCACTGAGTGTACCTGGTCCTGATCTGCAGGCTGGTGGCTGGTGGAAAACGAGGACAAGTGCCTTGCCTGGTTCCCTGCCCCTTATCTGGAGAAAAGGATAGAGGAGGAGGAAGAAGAGAACGATGGACAGGAAGGGTTGCAGAAGGAAGAAGGTAAAGACACACAGTTTTGGCACCATAGGGTAAAATGTTTTAATCAGTACTAACCAAGCTATAGTTTGAAGTGGAACCAGTACAGCCAAGTACATGATTTTTGTGTTAAACACAATAAGACAGCATGGTGGTGCAGTGCGCAGTTGGATGTGGGTTTTAACCTGATTCAGTCTCTGGAGTTTGCCCAACCCTATAACCTGTTTTTCTGGGACCACCTGCATTAGAGTTTTAACCGTTGTACCTTCCTCTTCGAATGTTTCTTCATCCAGGAAAAAAGCAGCAAAACAAAGAGGTAAAATTATAAACAAATTTCCAGTCCCAGTTCAGTACATATTGGTGGTGGCAGCACAATGGGGTTGGGAATGTTTTCTCTGGACACATCAGGTTTTTACTACCACATGAGCATCGTTTGAATGGCACCATTGTTCCTGACTGAGGTTTCTCTGTTCGTGATTTAGTCTTTATCTAACTTTTACTTTCAGCAGGATAATATGTCGCGTCTCAAAGCCACATCATCTCAGTACAGTTCCCGAAACACCACTGTGCCTTTGCTTCATATTTGTGCAAATAATTTTGCCTTTTGCTTGCAGGAGTCCTGTACCGCACCGTGAAGACCTACACTTCCAAGCAGGAGGATGAGGTGTCGGTGCACATTGGTGCTGTGGTCGAGGTGCTGCAGAAGTCCAACAATGGCTGGTGGCTTGTCAGGTGTGTCCACGCATGCGTGCATGTGTGTGTTGAAGCGTAGGCTCGCAAATCTGCATTGTGGCCCCCAACAATGTGTGGAAACCAGATCGGCTGTTGTCACGGTTCTCTGTTGGGCATGGCTGTAATTTTTACAGCTGAATTGCAGCTGAAAATATTTAACAAATGTGTCCGTAGTGGAATGTAAGCAGGATTCAAATCCTAGTTCTTTGATTGTAGAGTGCAAGCTTTGACCACTATGCCCCCTGCTGCACAGCCTTTTTATAGAGATAGGTTTGGTAGAGCTCAACGATGATATCTGACTATTGTGGTTCTGGTTCCGCAGGTATGGTGGGAAGGCAGGCTACCTGCCCTCTATGTACCTGCAGCCATATACAAAACCACACCTGCGATTCCTGAACTTGCAAAGGGAGACGCATATTGCGGCACAGCTCTCTGCTTCCTCAAACAACCTACTGGCGGCCCCCCATCGCAAACTCAGCCGATCGCAGCAGAACTTGCAGTTGGCATCCTGCGAGCTAAGGAGTGGCGACCTGGAACCCATTAATGGGCGCAAGTCTCGGTCAATGAGCAACCTGTTCCAGTCCAGGCTTTGCGGGGACCCGCCCGCCATTATGGTGACGGGACCCGAGGACAAGGGGGGGTCCAGTGGGGGTAGCCAGTCCAGCTCCCTCAACAGCCCCCTCAGCAGCTCTTTTGGCAGCCAGTCCCTCTCCCTCAGCTGCTCTGACATGCAGGAGTCGCTGCGCCTCTGCCGTACCCCTCCACCCACTATCTCTACCACCCCGCTGTGGTGCTTAGACGAGGCCCTCCCCCGGACCAGCATGGCACACAGCCGCTCAGACCCCAAGCTCTTCAAGATGTCCACCTCCCCCAAGGTGCCACCCCGTCCCTGTGCCCAGGAGATCCTGAGCCGCTGCACCTCAGTGACTCGCAACGCAGCGCTGGGCCCCAAATGCAACTCCCCCACAGAGGTTATGCGCATCCAGAGTTGCTAGACGGGGCAGAGCCAGGGCAGCGGGAGCCTGTTACATAAATGCAAACTTCTTGTTCTTCTTTCGGCTGCTCCCGTTAGTGGTCGCTACAGCGGATCAATTGTTTCCACTTCTCCCTGTCCTCTGCACCTTTCTCCGTCACACCTGCCACCTGCATGTCCTCCCTCACCACATCCATAAAACACATAAATGCAAACTCATTATAAGCAATAATTTAGTCCTGAATCAGCACACAGATTTAACCAGAGTGATATTTTGAGTTTTTTTGTTGGTTTTGTTGGACTGATTTGTGACAGAAGGGTACCAGCAAGAGTGAAAGGGAAGGTCTATAAGATGGTAGTGAGACCAGCTATGCTTTATGGGTTGGAGACGGTGGCACTGACCAAAAGACAGGAGGCAGAGCTGGAAATGGCAGAGTTAAAGATGTTAAGGTTTGCATTGGGTGTGACGAGGATGGACAGGCTTAGGAATGAATATATTAGAGCGGCAGCACAGGTTAGACGGTTTGGAGACAAAGTCAGAGAGGTGAGATTGCGTTGGTTTGGACATGTGCGGAGAAGAGATGCTGGATATATCGGGAGAAGGATGCTAGGGATGGAGCTGCCAGGCAAGAGGAAGAGAGGAAGGCCTAAGAGGAGTTTTATGGATGTGGTGAAGGAGGACATGCAAGTGGTGGGTGCGACGGAGAAAGATGCAGGGGACAGGAAGAAGCGGAAACAACTGATCCGCTGTGGCGACCCCTAACGGGAGCGGCCAAAAGAAGTTGGTTTAGTTGGACAAGACCTCACATGCGGTAAACTTGTATGCAGTTACACCGATCTTATGTGGTACAGTTGTGTGTACCAAACACTTGGAGCCTATTTTGCAAGTTGTGGCAGTTTGGGTGATCGTGTAAATAACAGCAAATAAAAATGCATGTGGGCTGTCAGGTGCAGGTATTTCTGAGGAGCCCTGAGACTTTAGTTCAGTTCTTCAGTTACAACTAGAATTTGATATTGCACATGTATTGAAAATATTAATGTCAGAATATGGGAATGTGTTCATGTATCAAACTTCAGTAAACACAATGCTAAATTAAGTTCAGTCTCCTTGTTTATCTGAGCTTTTTTTCTAAAAAAAAAAAAAAAAAAAAAAAGTGAAAAAATAATTTTATGGTGAAAGATCATATTAACAATATTAACAATAACTGCTTACCCAGTGCAGGGTTGTGGTGGTTCAAAGTCTATTGTAGTAGAGCAGGGTGCACCCTGGATGGGTAAATCTCACTCACACACACACACACACACACACACACACACACACACACACACCACTTTACTAGGTGTAGCATATTGGTACGTTGGTGTAAGAAATGTTAGGTTTTCAGCATCAAATGAACACCGTCTGAACGTCACAAAAGACCAAATCATTCTTGCTGACCAGCTGCATCCCTTCGTGGTGTAGGTTTTCTGAAACTGATACTTCCAACAGGATACTGGGCTGCATCATCTCCAGACAGATCCCCAAACACCATTGTTCCTTTACTCAAATGCCTTCACCATCCTTACTTCTCAAACCAGTACAGCCCCTTTCCGACAAGGTGGAGCACAATGTTATCAGAATGAATGCGCCACTAAAAAGTTGCTCCAAACCATTGCTTGATAGATGTACTTAATAAAGTAGCTTGTGAGCCTCATAAAGTTGCCCAAAACATGTTTTTGAATTATGGGAGAAAACACATTGAAACACAGGATAAACATGCAAACTCCACACAAGCTGAGCTGGACCATCACCTATGATGTTTGGAGACCCAGCTCTACCTGCTGAGCCATCATTTCACTGCTGGAAAAGTTCTGGTTGTTTTGACCATTTTTATGGTCTTGGTAAGAAAAAAAAAAAGTCTTTTGTAGTCACATGCTTCTGGGTTCTGTCTTCCCAATTGGCCAATTGGAAGAATTATCCAATTAAGAAGGCATTTAAGGAATGATGACACCTGGAGAAGATGGATGTTGGGGATATATATTTAAAAAAAAAAAAAAAAAAAAAAAAAGTTTTAAGTGTTGGTTGAGTTGTGTTGTGGGGGGGGTTCGCTCTGTGTCAATGCCTGCGATTAAGAAGCAACTGCCAGGAAAGGGTGAGTGCAGTTTGCTTTACCCCTAGTTTGCCAGGGTAGAATGGTGTGTTTTTGTTAGGGTAGCTAGTCAAGTTGAAAAGGAGAGGGATTTTTGTTTGTCTTGTTGGTGTAGCTCCGCTCTGGAAGAAAGGGCTTGAGAACTGAGTTGCACTGATAATATAAAAATACAAGAAATGAGAAATTTTGGTTCCTTTCTGGTGGATTCTTTCTTCCATCTCAGGGTTGGATGTAACATTGGGGGCTTGAGCAAGATCTTATTGTGTGTTGGGCTGGTTGAATTTGGGTTTTTGTGATCCTTCTTACCTGCTGCATGGTTTGATTTTGCGGTTCATGTTCATATACTTGATTTGACAGATTTGTTCTTTTGCCCTCTGCAGCAGTGAAGTGCTGTAAAGCTTACTTGGTTACTTTGAGTTTAATGACATCTCTGTGTCTTGTACTGAAAAAAAGGAGAAGATGAACAAAGCACTGCTGGAAGAATTGGTTAAAATATTAGGCTGACATGATGCAGGGAGACCAGGCACTGCTTTAGAGGAGGCTGGCGATCTGCTGTTTGGTGACAAAACCGTCAGTTTACCCGAGTTTCCCAGCGACTTCTTTGCAAATGTAGTTTTTTTTTTTCTTCCCCATGAGCCTGCTGACTTGGCTGTAATAGCTAAGCTAAAGGAGCTTGAGCTGGCCCTTGAGGAGCAGGACACTCAGGTCTTATAGGTCATGCTTTGGTACAGCTGTCTACTCTAGAAACCAAGTGCTGCCATTCAACTCAGATTCCTGACATAACTTAACTGTTTGCACAGCTGGTTTATCAGGCTTTCTGGTCTCCGTGATTTTCTGTGTCACTTCAGCCTGTTTCACCTGACACAAAAAACTGCGGGCTCTTATCTGGCTGATGTGACCAGAATGCTGTCCTTCTGATCTTCTCCAGTTGAGAAACGGCTACTGCTTGGAATTTTGCACATACCAAACCTCTTATACCACTTGCACCTTCACAGGGGGCTGGGGTTATAGGTTTGTAAAACATGGATATTTTCAACTGAATGTGTAGGGGGGGAAATCGGCATGAACTTGCGAAGCTGTATACTTTCACAAGGAAACCAGTGACAATGAATGACTGCATGCACAAAAGTTCTTTCCACAAGAAATCTTATTCTTTGAAGAAAAATGTATGCAATTTATTACATAAAGGGGTGTGAAACATCTTACATTAAAAAAAAAAAAAAAAAAAATTCTGTATCGGAGGAGGTGACCCAATTAGACCTTCACCTTTTAAAGGGTACTATAATGTCAAGTTGCTGTCCTGAAGAGTTGGAACCATGATCTAACCCCCCAGCTCTGTTCACACAAAGTTCCATGTCCAGTTGGATCTGAATCTGGTTGTGGTTCTTCCCTGGATTCCGGACTGTCCGATCATCTAGCCACCACCTGGGTCAATTCTCGGGCTGCTTCACGTTGACCCACCCTGCTTGTTCTCGTCTGCCTGCTGCTGGTCTTCCTTTTACTTGGCACCTCCTCTCCTTCGCTGTTCTCGCTGCTGGACGAAGAACCTGGGCTCCCATCTCCCGCTGCTGTCTGTTGGCTGTTGCCGTTGGCTTTGTAGACTACACTGTCCTCTTCGTCACTACTTCCCCCATAGTCACGGTTGCCCTGGACAGTGTCATCGTCATCTTGGTCTTCTAGACCATCTTCCTTACCTCCCTTCACAAGCTGGTTAGCTTGCCGATCCACAAAGAATGGCTCTGTCATTTTAGGGGGGGTTGTGTCCATCTCATCGCTATCCAAGTCCGTGCTGGTTGAGAGAAAACAAACGAGCAAAAGTGCTGTTAGGCTCATCTCTGTTGCCTCCAAAATCACCTTTGATGTGGGGTCATGTAGTGCAGTGCTTCCGCGATGGTGACACCTGTCTAACAATAAGAAGGCTTTCTTGGAGGGGTGTTGAACATCCAGAGTAAAGTTTGCAAAAAAGACTAAACTTTCTCACAGCATGCAGGTTTATCAGGTTCAACCCCTGCAGATAGAGGGTGACTCCTGCTATAACTTTAAGAAACCTGAATCGCTTCCAGTGGCTTGCACCATTTGATCAATGAGCTGCACTGGGCAGGGGCTGTTTCAGAATAGAGCTGCAGCCATAAAGTTGTTTGTCCAAATCCTGGGATGGAGCCTGTTATGACAACTGTCTGAAACATTTATGGGACTCCAGATACAAGCCCTCCAAAGTGAACTAAATGATATTAAAGGTTGTAGTTACGTGCACGCGTCGGTCAGCTTGAGAGCTCACCGCGATGCAGCTCACCTGGATTTTCCAGTCACCCGCATTTTCTGCCACAGATAGTCGAGGAACATGGATGCCTGAAGCAAGCGGTCGATTCGCTGCATGTGTCTCTCTGTGAAGAGCAACACAGAACCATCATCAACATACTTTATGCATGTACATGTGCCATGCCACATAGGGCGGTACTGTTACTGCATTTACACCGGCAACAGCCTCATCATGCTTAACTCCACCATCAGGCTATAAATTTAGTTTCCGCACCCGGAGAGATCAATAATTGTGTCCTCCCTGTTTAATATGTGGCCAAACCTGCTTTACTACATTTATGTAGCTGTTGCCAAGAATGCATATTTGGTGCCAAGAGAAGAAAAAGGAAGACAAGATGGCATCCCATGACTGTGTTTCTGGAAGGAAGTGTCCTCAACAAGTGTGGAAATGTGGGTTGGTACGTGTGTAACCCATGACCTCTCACCGGTATAAGGAAGGAGCCCCTCAAGCAAGCCCCGAGCACCCTGATACTTCATGAGTTCCTCAGGGCTCTCATGCCGAAGCAGTGCCTGGATGACAGCGTGCGCATCCAGACAGCTGCGAGCGTTTGTATTCCATACCACACAGTACCGCAGAACCGACTCTGTCACGGGGACAAAAGAGGGAGGAAGGGTTAACAATCGCTTTCATATCAGTTTGCACCGATCATGCTCGTCTAGTTTGTCTTGCTAAAAGTAAGTGACTTTTGAGGGAAGTGAATTACAAGGGTGCAGCCACTTGCAGCATTGTGTGTACAATACAATTACCCAAGAGGCACGGCTGCCCACATCTGTGTCATGTTTAGCATCTCGTGTACAAACAGTTGTGTACTATTTGTTGCGAAACTTTAAGTATCCTAACTGTAAGCTGTTGTGAAGAACAGTCAAATGAATAATTAAAATAATGCTCAGTATGAAGTGACAGGCACTTCAGGAACACTGTATTCATGCAGTCCAGGACCTCACCTTTCTGGTCCTGCCGCAGTCTGACAACTGTGTCCTCCAACTTGTGGTCTCCATCCTCTCCTTGTCGGACCTCTGTAGGGGCAGATAAATGCACTCATTGCGGGTGGGCAGAAGACCAAGCAATTATGTCCCAGTTAAGAACATTTTTCGTGGTTACTTTACAGATTATTTCCCTCCTGATGCACCAGTGAGAACAATTTTAAAGTAGACAGCCATATAATGAAAACCTGATCGAACTGGAAACAAACTACTGGCTTATGCAACTCCAAAAAGAACGTGCCTTTCTGGCTAAATATTTCCAAATGTTAATAGCTCATTAATAACTGGTTTCTTCTGCGTCACGCCTTGAGAAATAACATGCATGAGATAAAAGGGTTTTCTGTGGGTGTACAGAAAGAACAGATTATGGTCCTTTTGACCATTGACAGGGTACATGATTCATGGTTCTGATAGATGGGGGTGGAAAGCCAATAGGGGCCATAGAATACAGCACCTTTGATGACACGTAGCACAGTGTGTGGCTGGTCCAGAGAGATGGCCAGGCCCAGTGCCTTCAGGTATTTCCCCTCATGAAGCAGGTTGGAGAGCTCCTGCTGCCTGCAGCACAACAGGAGCCACATGAGACCACAAATGGATGGGTTTTGCAGATGGGTCCAGACCCACAGCTACCATTTGCCTTGAGTGTAAACTTTCTTACTTCAAAATCTGGTCTTCCTGTTTGGTCTGTTCCTCCAGCAGCTCCCTCTCCGTGACATCCTGCACAAGGAAACCAGAGCAAAAAATTGGGTTGCGCTTCTGAAAAGTGGTCCTGACATGTAAACTCAAGCATGAAGTCATGTTACGCATCAACCTTGAGTATGTCAACAAAGAGGCATGGCAATACAAACCCATACACGGAAGTTCAATGATTTATGGCGTGTTTAATACATGAATGACCTGGAGGCATGGAAGCTGCTCCTACTGTGAGGTCCGGGGCATTTGCTTTTGGACAAGGCAGTTAATATTCACCTCGATCACACCCAAAACTATATGGTCTAACAACTTGATTGGGGGGGGGCTCATAAATGGAAATGGGTGCAAATCAGCTGTTCTCAATATAGCAGGACATGTTAGTGACAGGGGATTGCTACTTTAGACTCAACTAGAACATGGGGTTGAATCCCTCAGATAAATTTAATGCGTTAAAACTTACCTCCCACAATATGATGTTGGAGTCTGCAGAGCCGGTTGCCACCATGTTGTCCTTGGCATTTGCGTGAAGTCCCCAGACTTTATCCTGATGGGCATCGAGGGTCTTGACGCACTCGTTGCTCTTGATGGTCCATAGTTTGACGAGACCATCAGAGCCGCTGTGGACGAATATGGCAGAGTTCAAATTTTAAATTTAAATTTCATTATAATGCTTAGTGTTCATGTGAGGATTCAGTGAACTGGTTTGCATTTTTTTTTTTTTTTTAAAGTGTGTAGAAATCATACACGTTAAATTAATAGCATTGTTTTTACCATAGACTAAATTTATTATCTGTATTAGCAATGTTAATCTTATACAATGAGGCATGATTATTATGCTATATTGTACACATATAATATATTCTACATTATAGATATAAGTGGTGAGATATGCGTGTGCGGTAGTGACATTATGACAATTTTCCACAGCAGTCGCCCAAAAAATGGAACCCACAGAGCAGAGTGCCTCTACCTGGTAAGCAGCTGCGTCCCGCGGCTGACAAAAATTACCTTCAGCACCGAGGCGTCGTGACCTTCAAAGGTCTGCAGGAGAGAAAAGCCATTCAGATCTCAGGTAACCCCTGAGAACCTGGAGTTCGAAACACAGTGCTGTGGTGGGAAGGGGGGGGACACACCTTAAGACAGCTGAAGTCCTGAAGGCCCCAGAGCTTGATGGTACCATCAGCCGAGGAGCTTGCTAATACTTGGTCCGTGGGTGAGAACTGGACACACCAGATGCCGCGGCGGTGCCCGCGGAACACACCCAGCAGCGAGAGGTCGGTCAGTGACCACAGTTTGGCTGTACGGTCCTGGGAGCCTGAGGCCAACAGCTTGTCATTGGGGGAGACGGCCAGGCTGTTCACGTCCTGGTGGGGGCAACCGACGGAGGATTATTATCAAAACAGTACAGCACCAGGACTGTCTGGAAGGCGCCATTCCAGGTTGAGGGCTCAGAGGTACCTTGTCATGGCCCTTCTCCGTGACCCGTGCTGTGAGCTGCTTCACCTTCTCGTCAGGACCCTCCGCTGCAAGGCTGTCTGTGATTTCCCATACCTTGATAGTGCAGTCCTGGCTACCGGACACCAGGAAGCTCACCTTCAGTCTGGAAGAGAGCCATAAACCCATGAAAACCATCTGATTTGGTCATTACATCTCTACTCTGGAAATGCAAGGTCAGCTCCAGATGCTGCTGTTTGACCATGTAGCCTGGAAGAGGAAACGATGCATCAGCAGCCGAACCCAAGGGGGAGGGGGGTCCATGGGACTTTCATGCCCCTCACCTGGAGCAGGCGATGGTGCCAACAGCATTGGTGTGACCATGGCCTTGGCCCATGCAGTTCACAGTGCCTGTTTCGGGGTTCATGGACCACACTAAAACTGTCTTGTCCTGGAGTGGAGAAAACACATCAACAGTGTAGGGTGTAGTGGTTAGAGCCGTTTCTTTTCAATCTCATTCCTTGCTGTAAGTGCCCTCAATCAAGACGCCCACCCCAAAATGATAAAGTAAAAAATTAACCTACTGTGAATCACTAAGTGGCTTAAAGATCCAACCTCAGACTTTATAAAAAAATTTTTTAAAAAAACCCACTTGGAATTGTCCTTCACCTGCAACATAAGCAACAAACTGGCTATAACGGCATCATACCTTTGCACAGCTCACAAACATATGACCCTTCCGGAAGACATCCACGGCCAACACCGTGTCTGAAACAGAAAAAAGCCAATATGTGTAACTTATGCTGCTAAAAAAAAAAAAATCTCATAGCATTTGCTCAAGTAGGGGATAAATTTGTATAGTGTATTCAGCATTTAAAATGTGTAAATGTTGCCTTTTACCATGAGAATGAGTTACTATAACTCACAGATGCTGCAAAGCAGTTACTATTTGGTTAACCAACAGTCCAATACTGCCCCCTCATGGTCTGTTCTCACCTGTGTGCCCGTACAGGATCTGGCAGCTGCAGGTGGAAAGCTCAAACACCTTCAGCAGTGGGCTGTTGGTTGCCACCACGATGTGGCTGTCCTTTCTTCCCAAGAACTTGACGTCCAGGACCTCATCATTGTACCCAACAAGCTGCAGGTGAGACATGCACACGTTAACAAGGCGAACAACAGAAAGCACCTGACCCCCCTGAGCTGTGACCCCACACTGTGGCTGGACTCACCTGCTGCTGCATGGAGAGCGAGGGCAGCTCGTACAGCAGGATGTTGTGTTCAGCGGTAACGATGGCCAGGCGGGCAGAATCGAGCAAGGGGAGGGCATAGGTCAGGCTTAGCTGCTCTGTGTCTTTCTTGAGTTCTCCCTTGTTTTGTGGTGAGGAAGTGTCTGACAGAGCTTGGATGAAGACGCAGCGAGAGGTGCTGGCCTCCCAAACCCTCAGCACACCTGGAATGTGACACACAGCTTATGTGAAACACAAAAATACAATGTATTTCTGCAATGGCTGTAGACAAGTAAAATGGGACCAGAAAAGAGAGAATTTAAAAAGGCAAGAAAAGCCCATGCAATGGAAGTACAGATGAAAAAGATTAAAAGATCTGCAAGAGGTGTGTCTTAAGACATTATTCTGGCTAGTGAGGTGTGTATCACACATCCTACGCAGTGTTTTAGCATTTAATCGTGTTAATGATTTGTTTAAGAGTTGTTAGGTTGAGAACACATTTTGAATGGGAGGAGGAGTAACAAGCAATCGGTATCTGAAATTTCAGTATGAAACCATTTTTAGGAACAAACTAATTTCATACATTAAGGGATTGCTATATTTATGTAATTAAGAAATGCAATTTCAGTCCTGTTCTTACCTTTGCTGCCTGCTGTGATAAAGTACAGCCCTTTGGACTGGACCCCAATCTGTGGAAAATCTCTACCCTCTGGGACCAGCACCACGGCCTCGACGGTCTATAAAACATCAGGCTGTTGGTTAGCAAAAGCATGGAATCCATCATGGGCATGCAGGAGGGGTGGAAACTAGGGGGTGAAGGGGACTCACCTCATACACAGGCACTGTCCTAACAGGTTTGCTGTTCTTCAGGTCCCACACCGTGCAGATCTGATCCCGGCCAGAGCTGCAGATGCAAAGCCAGAGCACAGGACCATCACGTAACAAGTTAAGGCATTCTCTTGTGGGAAGTGAACCATATGATGAAGTTCAAGTTCCCACCTGAGCAGCGTGTTACCATCGCAGGAAAATGCCAGGGAGGTGACGGCACTGAAGTGGCTCTCCAGCACACAGACACACTGGCTGCTGCGCAGGTCCCACACGCGGATGGCACAGTCAGCAGAGCTGGAGAAGAGCTGCAGCCGCTCAGCATCCGGGTGGAACTTCACAAGGCTGGGGGTAGGTGGGATCATGGACCTCATTTTACTGTGTTTTTGTGAGAGCTGTTGACAGGAAAGTCTGTTTTGCTGAGGAATACTCACTGAACGACCCCTGAGGATCCTTTCAGGTTATGGGTGCAGTACTGCTTCAGGACATCCCAGATCTTTATGGTGCTGTCACAGCCACCTGGAAACGCACAGCCAGACAGAGTGAGTATTATAGTGTTTACAGGGCATGACATGTGCTACATTTGCTCTAACAGGAGTGCTGCACCTGCTCTCCTTTTTTCTTTGTACCTGTTGCCAATAGTGTGGAGGTGGGGTCAAAGGTCATGCTGGCCACCGGAGTCATGTGAATGGCCCTCCAGCTGCGCACACAGGTGCTCTGCTTCCAATCCCACTGCTTCAGCAGCAGGGCCCGGCTCGCCGTCACCAGCATCTAGTGCAAAGGATGATGAACCAAACTCCATCAAGCTCTTAATCTTTGTAACTTTGCTCAAACACTCATTGGTCACTTTAGGTACATGTGGCTATTTATACATACAGTGGTTATGCACATTGTTGTGATGGGGCATATGAAACACAGACTAGGTCTAGAGATCCAGTTATTGTTTTAGTGGACAAGACGTGGGGTCTAAGTAGCCTTGAACAAAGCTGGATCAGTGGTGCTGGTTCTCCTGGTTCCAGTGTTTGACACAGCCAACATTGTAGAATTTTTACATAATGAGTCCTACAAAAATGACAGTGGCCATACTTTACAGTTACTTGTACTGTCCCTTCTTTAAAGCCAGCAGAGCATCTTTTGGATGAGCTGGAATGTGATGTTGGTAGAATGAATAGGGTATCAAACAAAGAATCCTATGGAGACAAGTCCAGGACCTTGTGGCTCAGTCTCTGCTATTCTGGAGTCAAGGGAGGATCCTGCTGAACAGGTACTTAATGTGGCCAGTAAGTGTAAATAATTCATCTGATTAACAGAATTATTTAAGTGTAGATCATTAATATTTTATACATGTGCATAAATGAGGGAGGACAGGAATGGTAAGGATGCAGGGAGTAGAGTTGGCGAAGGTGGATGAATTTAAATACTTGGGATCAACGGTTCAGAGTAACGGGGAGTGTGGAAGAGAAGTGAAGAAGAGAGTGCAGGCAGGGTGGAGTGGGTGAAGTGTCAGGAGTGATTTGTGACAGAAGGGTACCAGCAAGAGTGAAAGGGAAGGTCTACGAGATGGTAGTGAGACCAGCTATGCTATACGAGTTGGAGATGGTGGCACTGACCAAAAGACAGGAGGCAGAGCTGGAGGTGGCAGAGTTAAAGATGTTAAGATTTACATTGGGTGTGACGAGGATGGACAGGATTAGAAATGAGTATATTAGAGGGTCAGCCCAGGTTGGACGGTTTGGAGACAAAGTCAGAGAGGCGAGGTTGCGTTGGTTTGGACATGTGCGGAGGAGAGATGCTGGATATATCGGGAGAAGGATGTTAGGGATGGAGCTGCCAGGCAAGAAGAAAAGAGGAAGGCCTAAGAGGAGATTTATGGATGTGGTGAAAGAGGACATACAGGTGGTTGGTGTGACTGAGAAAGATGCAGAGGACAGGAAGAAATGGAAACAGTTAATCCACTGTCGTGACCCCTAACGGGAGCAGCCGAAAGATAAAGATCAGTAATATTTTACCTCATCATCAGGACTGACAGCGAAACACGTTATGTCTTGTTGATCTTCCTGTGAACACACGAGAGGGCTGTATGTTTGAAACAATCTGGGTTTTTCTATGAATGAATGTACAGGTGGCCCTGCAGGTTAACAAAGACATTCATACCTGCTCAACACTGCTCATCACCTTGCCAGTACCCATCTCCACAACATTGACCCGGGAGCCACAAGTGCAGAACAGGTACCTTTCATCTTTACTGATCTGCAAAAGAAATACACGTATAAAACTAGGGGATAACAGGAGCACCCACAACTCCTTAAAGGCAGCTTCTCTGCCGTTTTACCAGGTTAAAAATTAGTGTCTGCATGTGGGACGACATCTCTCATTACCTGCACCTTTCCTCCTTTGTAGAAAGGCTCGATTTTGCTGGAGACAGCATAGCTATGAAAAATAAAACACTTAGTTCAGACAAGGAACTACTAAGGAAACACAGGCATGTACCATTACAACAGCTAGCCTAACCAACATAACGTTTTTAATTTAACACTTACCTGGATTTGAACTGAAGGGCGGTACTCGCCATTACGATCCAAAAATGATTCCTCAATTATCGACCCAAATGTGGAGCCGATGAACCTTCGAAAGATTTATGTCCCTTTACGCCGATCATTGAAAGTCGACAACCCGTACACGTGTTGCTATTGCGCTGCTGCAGCACCGCCGTCGCGCACATTATACACGTCATCAGAGTCGCGACGCAGGACTCGCCATCCTCTCGTTCATTGGCTCGTATGCAATGTGTAGGTTTTTCACGGTTGTGAAGAATTTTAAAATAAATTAGTCTGAACTACATTTTAACACAAAAAAAATCGCCTCCATTTAAATATTAAAAATAACAGCTTATGAATGTGTGCGCGCGCGCTTTTAACTTTTTCCTATGCAACTTAACATTATAAAACAGCAGAACATGGATAAAAGTTCACAGCAGTGCAGCTATAGGAAGTCTTCGTGTGAGTTTGACTGGGCGGACGGAGGTTAGTTTTACTTTTAATAACAAAATATCGCCAAAACCTTTAAAGTGAGGCTTTAACTGTTGCTTTGTTGTGGGCGGGGCGGGGACGAGGCGCGTGCCCCGTGTTAAACGTTCAGTGGGTGCAGCCCCCCCCCACAGCGAGAGTGCGGCCGACAGGGGTTCGTCATGGTGAGTCGCAGTTTAAAAGTTTAGTATTTTTATATAAAAACGTATTTTTCTTGCGGCTGACAGTTTTAATGGCAGTAATGAGATGTCTGACAACTGACACTTAACGCGTGTATTTACTCTTCATGTAGATGAAAATATTTTCGAAAATGCTGTTGGTTGCTGCAAAAAACTGAGATTCAGGCCTTCATGAATATTACGTTGTCATAAGTGTCAGAGATATTTACATGTTGGAACAAGTGTTATTTTAAAATAATGTTGTTGTTACTGCAAGGTGCCTGTTACTGGGTATGTTTTAAAAATATTAATGGTTTCTATGTCACATGAGGCTTGAGCTGCTTTTCCAGAACAGATGAATGAGTGAACTGTTGTTGTTCTTGCCCTGGGACCCCCTGGCTCTGGTTTTTCTTCCTGGTTGCCTGGGTGGTTCCATGCTGTTGTAGGGAGAAACTATTGCATTGCAGTTGCTTGACCCTCCCCATGTATATTTAAAGCCATATTTTTTTTTATCAAAAGAAGAAAAACTTAAGTAACTTCCTTTGGGATAATAAATGTTACAACTGTACAAATAGATGAAGACACAAATAACAGGAAATGCAAATGTAGTGATAAACATTAAATAAATAGAACATACAATAAATATAAAAAAAACTACATTGTTCTTATTCAAGTATTGCGCATATAAGTGAAATATCACACATTCTACCTACCAAAGTTATACTTTTTTTTTTTTTTTTTTAATCATATGATCGAAACCATTTTTAATTCAGGTTTGAACTGTCTGTATAAAATAAAAGATCACGTGATACTGTTTATTCTAACAGGAACATCATACTTCAGGGCAGATTTGGACAGGACTACATGTGTCTGTGTGCAGGCAAATGAGAACTTGTTTTGTTGCAGAGCGGGGGATACGACGTCGAGATGTTTGTGGACACTCCCGATCACGACCTCATGTGCACGATATGCCAAGGCGTGCTGAGGTGTCCCGTGCGAGTGGCCTGCCACCACATCTTCTGCAAAAAATGCATCTTACAGTGGCTGAGAAGGTACTACCAGGCGGTGGCCATAAGTGAGAAACACCCCTGGAGGGAACTTAATGCAGTCGCGTCTTTAGAAGTTCAGTTTGTAGTGCTGGTTTGCAGGATATATTCAACAGTACTGCCGCACAACTGTTATGGCTTAAAAAAACAGAGCATAAGATGTTCCACCATTAAATGATTTTCCTTTGGTTAGGATTTATTAGTTTTTTTAATACTTTGGGACTCTACTAAATGAATGGTCAATTTTTGTGTCTACAGACAGGAAACTTGCCCTTGCTGCAGAAAACCAGTTACTCCGAACTTGATATTTGTGATGTACAAGCTGAGCAAATCCATAGGTCGTTTAAGGATTAAGGTATGAAAACACAAGGTGCTCATTAAGATACTAATAATATAATATAGCACTCGGAATTTTTGTTCTAAATTTCATTGTGGTTTAGTGTTTAACTGTAGATTTTTATGTGATGACATTCTAGAGAAGGGTAGCAATTAGAGCCACATCCTTCCAATTGAAGAACCAAGTTCAACCTTGAACAGGGTACTCGGCCCAGGTTACTCTTGTAAGTAAATAAATAAATAGATTTTAATCTGACCTTTAATACTTTACGTTTGGCACCCCTCTCAGTGCAAGAACCGGAGCCGTGGTTGCACAGTGACATTCCCCCTCGCCGAGCAGCACTCGCACACTCTTGAGTGTTTGTTTGAGAAGGTCCCCTGCCCCCACCAGGGCTGCCTGGCTCAGGTACTCCGCGGGGACCTGGAGGCCCACGCTCGGAGCTGTGAGTACTGGCAGCAGCCATGTCCCATGGGCTGTGGCACAGTGCTGAGCCACCAAACACGAGTCCAGCACAACTGCTACCTGCAGCTGCGCCAGGAGCAAGAGGCCCGGCAGCAGGCGCAGCGCCACGTCATGGTCGGGCTGCAGAGAAAGATGAGGAAAATGCAGAAGGCCATGATGCACATGAAGAGGCAGGTTAGCCTGCTCTGTGACAGCTTGGAGGTCATGGACAACCAGGAGGAGCCTGAGCCATCAGTAGGGGCTGAGGCAGAGGGCCCTGGAGAAAGCAGCAGTAGCAGCTCCTGAAGCAAACAACTGATGGAAGTGGCTGCTGTCAGACTCAAGGGAGGTTCCTGAGTTTTCCTCAGCAAAACTTTTGTTACTGAATGGTTTTGAGGTCCATGATTCACTTTATTAACCACAACCCAAAAGTTTTTTTTTTTTAAATTTAATTTTTTTATTTTTTAAAACAGCTTGGTGTTTGAAAAAGTTTACTATACTTTTTTTATTGAAATAAAAACATTCTTTATAGTGCTATTGTATTTGTCATATAAAAGACTGCAGAATTCTTTTTGTTCTGCTGCTTTTGGCTGTGGTGTTCTGGCTTCAGTGTTCATATAAACCTACAGGAGGAGAACATATGCACGCAACAAAGGCACAATATTCTACAAATGTCCACAGGACAGGGTTGTTGCACATGTGATTTTTAGAAAAGAGCATTCACTTACATACAGTCTGTTTCATTCACACAAACACGTGTTATTTCCACAGCCTTCTGTCCTCTCTTCAACGACGTTTCGCGAGAGTTTGGTCCACAGAAACAAAACGGAGTCACGATTTCGTGCCTCCCAGTTCTCGCGGGATTTGGGTCATATAAATTTCAACGAAAACGAGGCTACTTCCTTCTTCCTTTCTTGCAGATCACGTAAGTGTGCCTCTCTGAATCTCGCCAAACATTTTCGACTCAATCCAGTTAAAATCTTTGCCATCGTTAAATAAATTGTATGAGTCAAGTGCAGTTACATTGTAACTTGTGTTTTTATTATACATTTTCTATGTATTTGTTCAATATGCTTGCGAAGCAGTGTTAGCAATTTCAGCTAAACGTGACTAACCTAATGCAAAATTACATTTTAAATATTACTAGCGCTGGCTTTTCGCAGATGTCTTAAAATTTGTATATGTATCATTTAATATTTATTTTTTATTTCGCATTTTCTAGAATTGTGGTTTCCCCAGCTTGTGGCCTAAATGCCTTATAGCAGCCCGGGTAGTGGAGTTGCCGCTGTTTCACTCTTTCTATCCGTTGTTTCCGCAGCAAATGGCGGACGACGCCGGTGGTAGAGGAGGTTTTCGTGGGGGCTTCGGCACCGGGGGCCGGGGACGCGGCCGTGGCCGAGGCAGGGGCCGTGGAAGAGGCCGTGGGGCCCGCGGGGGCAAGGCTGATGACAAGGAGGTGAGGATGACCTGGGAAATCGTTTATTAAAATACAGACGGAAAGAACAGAGAAATTTACTAATGGAGGTTGCCGATTCAGGAAGTTAATATAAAAGTTGTGCATCAGTTATGCAAATGCTTTGGGCCAGCAGGTGGGCAAAAACCTGGGTTCAAACCTCTTGCTGGGGTAGTGCCCTGGAGGGAATGGCCAGCTCTGTAAATGGTTGTAAGTTGTTTTGGAAGGTGTCAGGTGTTAAGACGAAGAGTTTTGAGGTGTTTGAAGTGATAAATACTGAGGCGGTCTGGTGCCTCCCCCTTCTAAAAGCACTCTCTCTGCCTGTGTCAGTGGCTGAGCCGAGCTGTCGCAGAAGGGAACACTAAACTCATCACTAGTGGGTGAGAAGGCAGTGATTTGTACTGTTAAATCTCAATTTGTGATGAAACACAACATGCAAAGTGTCTCCCAGAATTTAAGCTCGCGTTCCTGTGAAGTGTTTTGGAAATGAGGCACGGAATTGGTAAAGGGTTTCTTATTCTGAATGCTTTGTGGTTGTCTCGCTTGCCAGTGGGTCCCCGTGACCAAACTTGGCCGTCTGGTGAAGGACATGAAGATCAAGTCTCTGGAAGAGATCTACCTTTACTCCCTCCCCATTAAGGTAACTCATCACCCTGTCTTAAGCAGTTTAACATTGTTTGGAAGTTGCTGTATTTGAAAAGCTGGTGAATTTAAAAAAATAAATTAAATCTATAATGAAATCATTGTACAGGAGTCTGAGATTATCGACTTCTTCCTGGGGTCCTCGCTGAAAGATGAGGTGCTGAAGATCATGCCTGTCCAGAAGCAGACAAGGGCTGGTCAGCGTACCAGGTTTAAGGTGAGTTGTGATTGATACGCCTGTTCTTAGTATGTTTTTCTTTACATTAAAAGGACAGCACCAAAGTTGCTTCCCCCTCCACAATTGTTTTCTGTGTTCTAGGCTTTTGTTGCCATTGGTGATTACAATGGCCACGTGGGCCTTGGTGTGAAGTGCTCCAAGGAGGTGGCCACTGCCATCCGTGGTGCCATCATTTTGGCAAAGCTGTCCATCGTCCCTGTGAGGAGGGGCTACTGGGGTAACAAGATTGGGAAACCCCACACCGTACCCTGCAAGGTGAGCCCCCCCCCATGTTGCTGTTAGTAGATGCTTGTACTTTCTCTACAGTAGATTTTGTTGTGCAATTCTGTGGTGTGTATGACCATGTGGTTTTGAACAGGTGACCGGGCGGTGTGGCTCGGTCCTGGTGCGTCTGATCCCAGCGCCCCGTGGTACTGGTATCGTCTCTGCCCCCGTTCCTAAAAAGCTGCTGATGATGGCGGGTATCGACGACTGCTACACTTCCGCCAGGGGGTGCACTGCTACCCTGGGCAACTTCGGTAAGATGACAGCTCTGTTTTGGCAGCAGTCAAACTGCTCTGTCTCATCTTTCATAATTGGATAAAGTAAATCAGTATGGTGGTTTTTCTCCATTGGGGTTTCCAAACTGATCAATATTCACCTCATTGTGTACGTAGTCTGGGGAAAGGTGACAAGCATGTGTGTGTTTTGCAGCCAAGGCCACCTTCGATGCCATCTCGAAGACTTACAGCTACCTGACTCCCGACCTCTGGAAGGAAACAGTCTTCACCAAGTCTCCATACCAGGTGTGTTGAAAACCTGGAGGTGTTTCAGGTGCATGTAAAGGATGGGGGTGCACAGTTAAGTGAGGAAAGATTATGGAAGCTGACGCTCGTCTCTTTCTCCGAACAGGAGTTCACAGATCACCTGGCCAAGACCCACACGAGGGTGTCTGTGCAGAGGACCCAGGCCGCTGTGCAGCCAGCTTCCTGAGTGGGGTTTTTTTTTTTTTTTGTACAACAATAAAATGTTGTGGAACAAAAAGCGGTGTGGTGACTAAATATAGAGCATGATGGAAAACTGGTTAGTTGACGCCTCATGTCTCAGCACAACTGGTGTGCAGTACTCAGCCATTGTCCTTCATGCATTGGGCATTTGTGTTGTGGAAACGATTCAAATGTTGCTTTAAATTTCATTTCACTTGGGTTACTTCCTACAGAGGAGGAGGGTGCAGAACCATTGTACAACCCATACCAGTCAGGCTACTCATGAAAAACTGCAATAGTAGATTAGTTTTCCCATAAAGCCTTTTATTTTACAGTTTCAATAGAGGGGAGATGGTGCTGAAGATAGGCAGGCAGAAAGTTAGAGAATCAGCCCAGGGCTTCCTCTTTTTGCTGCTCCAGCATGCGATGCTTCTGCTTCATGAGGCATTTGCGGGCACTTCCATGTGCTCCGAGGTCTCCATCTTAAGAGCAAAGTGACAGGGTCAGGACAAGGCAAGTGTGGGACTCCTGCTATTGTCAGACAAGAAGTGACCTCACAGCCACTGGGGTGGCAGGGGGTGCAATACAAGCATCCACTTGAAAGGCATAGCACCACTGGTTTAAGTGGTTATGACCTTGACGCTGAGCGTGCCTGGCAGGAAATAGACTGAGACTGACTCACAGCGTGACTGGTAGGCCTTCGCCACCTGGTGGAACTGCTGCAGCTCCTTGGCGCAGTTCTGCTCATAGCTGTTGCCCTCTCGCTGCTGGCAGGCACGCAGTCGCTCCTGGATGATCTTCACGATCTCCTGGTCCACTTTACTGCACAGGCACACATCAAATAACACAGGTCTGAGCAATTGGGACAAATTCCACAATTTCACCATAAAATCTCAAACTGTCTACAAAACATTAGCAGTTTTAGCAATCGGTGGAATTTCCACTTCCCCTCAGAGCTGCTGAGTCCCTCACAATTAAGTTTTTTTTAAAAAATTAAAAAAACAAGAACACAAAGAGGCCGGGTCCAGTTCTGTCAACCACACAGCTTCTCTGATCTTCCCAGCCCCCCTTTCACCAACAAAGGATGCGAGAAAGCCACGCACTGGTCTCTCCTCCACTGCATCTCGGCCTCATAGTAGCACGAGTAGTCTCCCAGCTTGCACTCGGTGAGCTCGGGAACGCGCCGGAACTTCTGGTGGTAGTAGTAGAATCTGCTGCGCTCGTGCAGCCGGTCCACAAAGTCTGCAGGAGAAAACGGGGCCTTGTGGTCAGCAAGGGGTGGGGACCGCAACACCTGGTCTGGCAGTCCCATACTCACCTGTCTCTGCAATCCTCACCACTCTATCCCCTGTGCGTGGCACTAAGGAAGCCGCACAAACGGGCTTTCATTGTGCTTTGCATAACGATAACAAAGGTGATTCGAAGTGGATATTCATCACCGCACACAGGTGGGGCAGCTGGCCACCGTCCTGCCTGCCAGCCGAGGTTTTAACGGGTTATTTGCCACACTTTACACTCCATATTGCACAACGTTAAGCATATTGATAACGACAGCCGAGCAATCCTGTAGACGGGCCCCTCATCAGCATACGGACTTACAAGGACTTATTTGAAGACAAACGTGTGATCCGGTGGAACACAGGTACGAGATTCACTTGGGGTGAAACAGTGGAGCTTTTAAGCCGCACCTCCACCCGAGAGGAGACTTAAATAAGATTTCACACATTTTAAAGACTGTTTACCGCGGAACGTGGTGACAGGCAGGTCCACCGCATAGTAGAAGAGCTTGGTGGCTATGAGCGCTGGGTTCGGCAGGTTCGTCTGCTTGTCCACCACCGGCGTGCGGCGCGGCGGTTCTGGGTACGCATCCTTGTCGTGATCCGACGACATTTTCCCTTATTTGTAAAGGAAAACACACTTTATTTACGCATGCATATATATTCCCCCCTGTTCGTCCTCAAGCCGCGTCGCGCATGCGCAGAGCGGTGCGCAAGGAGACGGAAAGGTCAACTTGAAGTTTACGTTTTCTTCACGTTACTTGCTTTTAACCCTGAAGATCTGCATCTAAAACGATCTACAGATAAAGCGTAGGCGAAACTGCGGTTTTGTCGATGTCCATGAAATTAATTTCACACTTTTTTAAAAACTTAGCTGTGTTTCCTGTTCCGGGTTAAGAATGGAAGGTTAAGGAGTTCCTTGCTAGTTGTAGTTTTACCAGGTAACCACCAGGCGGCAGAGGAGGTCTGTTGTAGTTTTTGTTGTTTCTTTTCCACACAAATCCGACTGTACATCAGTTTAACTTCCAAATTATGAAATATCGAGGAATTGTTTTTCATATTTTATGCAGCCTTTTAAAATGACTCTTTGATTCCGTTGTAAATCAGCATAGTTATCTTGCAGAATATCTTAACAGCTGTGACTTGGGCTATCAAACATATATTATCAGAAAACTGATGGAAATATTAATAAAACTAGTAGCATATAAATAAGAGGAGTTTTTGAAAGCTATGCGATGTGTAAACTGTTGTATAAGTATGTTGAAAAATGTACTATTATTGAAATAACACCCACAGCACGAATTCCCTCATATTTTCCTCAATTCGGTTAAAGAATGGCTTTCAAAGTAATGCTGTGAGGATCAGGAATAACTTATCCCTTTGGCGTTATTTGCCAAAAAAAAAAAAAAGAAAAAAAAAAGTGAAATTATTTTGTAGTTGATTTTGTGGAAGTGTTTTTTTTTTTTTATTTGTTCAGTGGGCCTGACTTTTTATAATGTAAATCAGTGTGTGGAGATGAGAGGCCCTGAGATGCATCCGCAGTGTCGCTGGGCTGATGGTCACCACAGCACCTGGGCACCCAACCCCATGCTGGGCATCACGACTTGGCACACGGGCCTCCTGTGAAAATTAATACCAGTGCTGATTTGTGCCAGGGCTTGAATTAGACCAGGAGAGCCGAGCACCATCTTGAGAACAACTCTAGACTCAGCACTTTATTCTCCCTCTTTGTGGCACCCTGTGGACGCCGCACGCAGCCATGGTCAGTCTCTCCGTCTTGGTGCCCCTGAGGCCGCTGCTTCCCAGGAACACTGGAACTCACAGGCGGCTGCCGCTTTCCGCGTCGTGTCCGTGGACTAACAGTGGTCATCGTGTCGGAGTGATTTGTTGCACGTGGCTCTAACCCGAGTCCTCCGCGACCCTGCGCCAGCGTGGAGTGGCGAAATGGCTGTCCTGCATGGCGACGTGGTCCCTCTTGCAGTTACTTTGCAGCCTCTGGATGCATTTTAGCCGGACTCGTGAGAACTGTGTGGTGTTTATTTATACAGCATTATGCGTCGCGTGTGGACATTTGGAAACGCTCTTGGCCGTGTGATCATGGCGTGTTTCTCAACAGTCCTTCTGAATCATTCTGTTCTCCTTCTTGACACTGTTTTACTCACCCTTATTGCAAACTGCTCTTGCCATTCCTTACAGATTCCTTAATTCCTCTACAACTGGACTTTCCTTTGTTTTTTGTATGATTTCCTCCAAAGTTACTCCTTACTCTAATTTTCCCATTTATACACCTGAGTAATTTTTGCTATATCGGTTCAGGGTAAGGTCAAGAGAGTTACAGTAGGAGATGGGGTTTGAGCCCGGGTGCATTAAATCCAAATCGAGTGGCTCTAAGCACTGCGCCACCCACTCCTCAGTGCTGGTTTCTAACATTTCTTATATCCTAAAGAACCAAGTTAAACTGGGAAATTTTGTTGGTGGTGGTTTGTGAGACAGGAGGGGTGCTGGAGGACTGGGGTGTGTGTGACGTCTTCTGTTCATCCCCCCTTGCAAATCTGCAGTCTCACCGGAAGTTTCATGCCCCTCGCCATGGCCACATGGGTTTCCTGCCACGCAAGCGCAGCCGCCGGCACCGGGGCAGGGTGCACAGCTGGCCCCGCGATGACCCCAGCAAACCCGTCCACCTCACGGCCTTCCTGGGCTACAAGGCCGGCATGACCCACACCCTGAGGGAGGTGCACCGCACAGGCCTGAGTAAGAGTGCCGCATAGCATGTTAGCTGTTAGCATTAGCATCGGCATGGCCACAATGGGGTATGGTGCATGACTCCAGTTCGTCCCAGAAGGTTTTGGTCTACAGTATTGTCAGATACTCAGGACTCAGACGATTGTCAGATACATGGTGACCCACCGGCTCCTCCACTTACACAACTGGGACTGGCAGTCTGTTCATAACTTGTTTGTAGCTCCAAAGTCAGCTTCACCACTAAGTCACTGTCAATGCAAGCTTATTATTACAGATGTCACCCAATTTATTTGATGCTTACTTTATGCGTTGCATAAAACCGTAGTCATTTTTAAAAATTCTGTGTCAGATTTTATTAGCTTTGAGTTACATCATAGTTGAAATTAATTATAAGTGAGGGAAAATAAAAAATAAACACCAGCTACACAAACTTCTGTCAGGTGTCGATTGTTAGCCAGTTCACCACACGAACACAATCGGCTTCCCTCACCTTATTACTGATCGCTGACACTCACAGACACGAGGTATAAACACTGTGGAAGTGAGTTGAATTAAGGGACTCCCACACTCCTGTTTAATGTGGGTGCTCTTTCCTGCCATCTGTCAGTGTGGAGGATAAGTTCAGGTTGCGATCAGTGCGCTACAAACAGGGAAAAATAGGGAAACAAGGAGAAATGCTTTTAATAAAAAATGGAAAAGTAGGTTATCTTTGAGAAAGAGTAAATGCATACTTTTAATTTACATTTTATTATTTTCTTATACTTTTTAAAGACGAGGTGCAGGTGTGCATCAAAATGAACCCAGAAATGTGGCCAGAGAAAGTGATGATGGTGTGGGTGGCACCCATGTGAACCATGTCAGTTTGTGAGGGAGCTGAATAATGTTGACAATAATGAGGTGAGGTGTGGCTCCCCTTCCCCAACAGAGATCTCCAAAAGAGAGGAGGTGGAGGCTGTCACCATCATTGAGACGCCCCCCGTGGTGGTGGTGGGAGTGGTGGGCTACGTGGACACCGTGTATGGCCTACGTTCCTTCAAGACCATCTTTGCCGAGCACATCAGCGACGAGTGCAAGCGTCACTTCTACAGGAACTGGTGTGTCTGCATGTGTTAAAGCTGTGCATGCTGTATATTTTTGGATCATTTTCCACACTGATGGGGGGGAAGGATCACTCCAACCTTATCTTATACCTTATTTTGTAAAAATGATTTTGTTATATGTGCATAAAACAGTCTATTTTGTCATATGCAGATGGCCTGTAAGGTCCTCATAAGATCTGTACAATGGAAATATGGTGTCAACCCACCGTGTTGCTGTGACTAACATACCCTGGTGTACCGTGGTACAGATTTCAGTGGTACAGACCCACATGATCGCTGTTTCAGGTACAAGAGTAAGAAGAAGGCCTTCACCAAGTACTGCAAGAAGTGGCAGGATGAGGGGGGGAAGAAACAGCTGGAGAAGGACTTTGCGGCCATGAAGAAGTACTGCAAGGTGATCCGGGTGGTCGTGCACTCGCAGGTGGGTCCCCCCCGCAGCCTCATTTTACCAGCAGCACCTGCAGTGATTTTTACCGCCTATTCGAAAAAGCCAGTTCACACCACTACTGTGCACCCCCCCAGTCCTGACCCCTCCCGGCAAAATTACTGTGGCACATGAAACTGTTAGCACGGTGCTGCTTTGTTAAGCTGGTTATGTAAATAATTCATTATTTCCTGTCCAAACGTGCTGAACTTTGAGGAAACCATCGTCATCTGGAACATGTTTGTTAAAAAGGGAGGAAAACATGGATCCTTTCAAATCTTTTCTTCTTTCAGTTTTTTTCAACACTAATTTTCCAGTTTTTTTAGTTAGTTCTTGATTTTTTTCACATACTAGTTTTCTAAAATTTCTTACAGAGCAAATGAGCTTTGTTTATGCTCTGTGCTGACAGATGGTATTAAACAGCAGCTGAATGCAAAAGTAGCGTAGGATGGCTTTAATTCAATTTGCTTCCACAGTGTTTGCGCCTTATGCCGGTGATCAGTAACAAGAAGAGGGACATGAGACGTAGGATGAATCGGTCAGCAGCCAGCATTGAACAGGACTTTATAAAGACTTTGATTTTCATTTGGACTTTTTGTTAATTTCAATGCAGTTTAAAATTAAAGCATTGAGGGAAAAGTCTACAAAGCTGTGGTTTATTCATTTTAATAGAATTTAACCTGCGGATAAGTGCAGGAATGTCTGTGTTATAATCAAAAGGAGTTATAAACAGGACTTGGTGTGTGTGTGTGTGTGTGTGTGTGTGTGTGTGTGTGTGTGTGTTGGTGCCCCCATGTGTGACACACTCCCCTGTCCCTCCAAAGATGCGCCTACTCCCTCTGAAGCAGAAGAAGGCGCATGTGATGGAAGTGCAGTTGAATGGGGGCAGCGTGTCAGAGAAGGTAGACTGGGCACGTGAGCGGCTGGAGAAGTCCATCCCCATCTCTGCTGTGTTCTCCCAGGATGAGATGATCGATGTTATTGGGGTAACAAAGGGTCATGGCATGAAAGGTAAAGGGGATCAGAATGGAATCTGCTCTACTGCACTACTAAGACTAAATACAGAGCCCTGTTCGTGATGTGTGAGTGTGTGTGTCTTCCCTCAGGTGTGACCAGCCGCTGGCACACCAAGAAGCTGCCCAGGAAGACGCACAAGGGCCTGCGCAAAGTAGCCTGCATTGGGGCCTGGCATCCAGCACGAGTTGGCTTCACCGTGGCCCGTGCCGGTCAGAAGGGCTACCACCATCGCACTGAGATCAACAAGAAGGTGCCTCTCTCTGTCCCATGTTGTTACAATAGTAAACATTTATCAGGCAGAGGTTCCTTTCCACCATGGTGTACATTGGTAAACATAGTTTGACATTGGTTCCACTTGCAGATCTACCGCATTGGGAAGGGGGTCCACGTGCAGGATGGCAAAGTGGTCCAGAACAGCGCCTCCACCAACTATGACACAACCCAGAAGTCCATCACCCCTCTGGTACTGGCAGCCAAAGGAGCTTTTTTGGAAGCAGTGTAAACAGTAGTGAAAGGAACAGTGGGGGACTTCAGTGTCAGACCCCATAAACATCTCTACTTCCACCCTGGGTCCTCAGCTGAAAAGTCTGTTCATAGCTCCATTCGCTCATAAATTGCAATTGAACTGTAATTCTGCAACAGAATCTTAATAATTCACTTTGCTGAATTTATTGAGGGATTTAGTTCAGTCAAAACCTTATATGTAGCAACAATTAATTATAAAATAGTTGTGAGATGTTTTTTAAACTCCATTTTCTTCACCGTATGCAGGGTTGCTGTGGCCTGGAGTCTATCCTGTAAGCACGTAGTAGGAGGCAGGGGAAACCGTGGAAGGGACACCAGTCACAGGGGTTTAATTTTATTATCTTTTATTAAAGAGAAAAAACATACAATGTCCGTCAGCATCTCACCACTTTCAGTTTGCTTTATTATCTATACAACCAGGAAAAGCTTAGTAATAAAGCCATGCCTGCATTTATTTGCTAGGCAGGTTTCGTAAAAGTGTTAGATTGGGGTAAATAAAATAAGCAAAATAAATGAATAAATAAATAGTGAGAAATTAAAATATGTTATAAGATTTTTAACATTCTTATCAACTCTAAGCAACATTAAATAAGATGAACATAATTTAAATTGGCTGAATATTTAAACAGTCTTCCAAAAGCTTATTTTTATTGTTGACTGATTCATTACTTAAACACTCCCACTCAGTTTGGGTCAGTTTTAATGCCAGTTAGGAGCAGGACATGAAAACACAAGTGATGTTAAGGAAAACTTTGAAAACAGCTGAAGAAAATACAACTAGAAATAAAAAAGCAAATGCAAAAATGTTTGAAAATCATCATAACACCAGGGCGACACAACCTTTGACCTCAGTCTGTCCCTCCTCCTCTGTCCTTTCCGCTCTCTAGGGTGGATTCCCGCACTACGGGGACGTAAAGAACGACTTTGTGATGCTCAAAGGCTGCGTGGTTGGACCCAAGAAGCGCGTCCTCACACTTAGGAAGGTAGTGGCGCTGCTGCACGGAATCATCACTTTAGGTTTGGTGGGCAGAGTAGAAATGAGAAACTCCTCACTCTGTGTGTGTGTGTGTGTGTGTGTGTGTGTGTGTGTGTGTGTGTGTGTGTGTGTGTGTGTGTTTGTGTGCGTGTGTGTGCGTGTGTGCACGCCTCCTACAGTCACTGCTGGTTCAGACCTCCCGCAAGGTCAAGGAGGCCATCGAGCTCAAGTTCATTGACACCACCTCCAAGTTTGGCCACGGGCGGTTCCAGACGGCCCAGGAGAAACACGCCTTCATGGTGAGCGCAAGCAGGGTGGGATGGGAACCCCTGAGGCGTCAAGTGGAGCCTTTTTACCATGGTTTACCCTGTTTGATGACCATAGTCTGAACTCAGAACCTCTTCACCTTCCTTTTAAAGTGCCTCCTTGCACCTTTCAAAAGGTTTTCATGGTCGTGTGATCCCTAACACGGACTTGTCACCACTCTTAATTCCTGTAAATCACTGCGGTAAAAACTCTCAAAGTGAGACAAATCTGGTGTAAACTCTGATAGTAAAACCTCCATCCATTGAGCAGAAACAACCTTCCTGTATCCATGCATGCATCCATCGTCTCTTTCTTCACATCCTCAGGGTCCCCAGAAGAAGCACCTGCTGAAGAAGCTTCCGGAGCCTCAGGTAGAGGAGGTGTAAAACGGGGTGAAACCTTTTAGCGCTGTGCACTCAGCACAAGCCCCGAAAAATATGGACAAATAAAACTTTTCTCTTCTCTCTTTGGTTCTTTCCTTCTCTATTATCCCCTGCCTGCATATGCAGAACTTCAAGGAACAAATCACTGCACAATTAAGTAAAATTCAGTAAAAAAAGAAATATGGGAATGCTGACAGCGTCTTTATTGTGCACAAAGGGGACAGGGGGATGTCACACCATACGGAAGTCACATGCAGCAGGCGGTGTTGGTTGTCACTCTAGTGATGCTGCAGTTCGGGAGTCGACAGAGGCTGGAGGTCTTTCACCGGAGGGTTTGACTTGTGAGGCTACCGCCCGCAAACTCGTTCCTTTTCAGATGTGGACAGGGACGACATGCAGGCATATAAAAACACTGTCGCTCACACCATTTTTCCCCACTTGCGTCCATGGTTTTTATCGTGCTGCACTGTTGTCCCCAGCCAGCATAGGGCATCGCTTCTCTGGTGGAGATGACGCAGGTGAGGCAAGTGCAGCAGGAGACTTATGGCTTCATCTCTCAAGGTCAGGGTTCCGCTTAGGCTGTTAATATCCGATTTTTTCAGCAGGTCTTGAGATCCTACTCACTGATGGAGGAAAACTTCTCATCTGCAATGTGGTTTCACCCCGATGTCCTCAAACACAGGTTCTCAGAGCACAGGAAGAGGCGTTCCGTACCCCACCAGAGGGAGGCGCTAGGCTGACGGGGAATCCTCTTCTTTGTCCGGGGAGCCCTCAGACGACTGCCAGGAAGAGCGTGCAGGGGACTGCTGGGATGCTGGAGGATGTTCCAGCCCAGAGTGCATGAGGGGCAGATAAAGGTCATCCATGTTTGGCATCACAAACACTTTCTGGAATTGAAGGAAACATAATTTACCAATGAAGTCTGATTAAAAAAAATAGACTTAATGTCCGTTAGCAGATGTATCTGAATTACAGTCCAACCACATCACAGTCCAGCTGGCGGTCAGATCACATGGGGATCGTCTAACTTTAAGTGCGCTTGTTGTATGTTTACGGCAAAGTAAAAATACGGAGCTGTGAGGGTAGCCGAAGTACACGGAAATAAAGTGATGGTGAGCCGCACTGCAACAGAGCGACAGCAGGAAGCTCAGCTTTGACCCCTGACCTGGAACTCGCGCTGCAGCTTCCTTTCAATCCACTCGGTGACGTGAGTGAAGGTGACCTCCCTCTCCCCCAGCATCGGCCTCACGTGCAGGTCCAGTTGGGGCGGCGTGTGGAAACTGTACCTACACACACACGCACGGTTATGGATTTACTGTATTTGGTTGCGAGGCCTTTGTTCTATTAATGGGGACATTTTTTCGAAATGCTATGATCCTAGAAAAATCGGGCAAGCCTGTAATTTTGTATAAGCAGCCCAATACGTTCTGCTAATTGCAGTTATTACATGATGGTAGAATACTTATTAAATTCCAGCAGCTGGGTCATTTACACCATTTTAATGTACCCAAAAGCAACACTGAACTTTAATGTATGCATCTCATTTAACTAGCTGACATTTTTCTCAAAAGTTGAGCTTTTTACTTTTCTTTACCATTTACTGCCACTTTGTAATGTGAAGCTAGACCTGAAACCCCCATGTTGAGCTTAATTTGTTGACGCACACAAGGAACTCGAGGAACTCCACTTTGAACTCGTACCATATCCTGTCGGTGGGTGGTGGTGGGATGTTGACCATCAGCGTTCCGGAAAGCTCCCGCACCTCCACGCCGAGTAGCAGGGGCATGTTGGACACCTCCACGATCTTCTTTTTGATGTACTCGTTTTCCGTGGCCTTCTGGAAGTACTTGGACTTGGCGATTTTGTCGACAAACCTCAGAATCTTCCTGCTGGTGCTGCCGCTGCCGTGACTGGATGGCGGAATAAAGAAGGTCTCGAACCGGTCTTTACAAACTCAGTTTGTCAGGCTTAGTTGTGCTTAAATAAAACTAACTTGGAACTTCCTGTTGAAAGACATAATCTTATCAAGTGCTGTCAGCTCACAATTGCCTGGGATTAAAAATAGCTGGAAGATTAACTTCTCTTTGTAGGGATCTCATTGACATCAGAGTCAAAAACTGTCTTTACCTGTCGGCCCCCGGCGGAGTACCCTTATCTCCCGGAGTTCCCTGGGGTTCGGAAGGCTGTATCTCCTCCTCATCTGAGGACCCAGCGCTGGAGGATTCCTCATCGCTGTCTGCTAGCACGCAGAGCTTGGGCCTGCAACTAGCATGAATGCAGCACGTGCGGTCAGGTGGGGATGGGGCTCTTTCTAGGTGGTTACGGGGTCTGACACAAATTGATGTGCTCGTCCTTTTCACTGGAAGTAACATAGTTTTCCTCCAGCAGACGTCCCCGCATAGCTGGTGGGTGGATGAAAACTAAATCTGTTGTTGATGGAGAGGAGACACCTCTCATTATTTTTCTCGTTGCCTGGCAACTGTCCCCTTCTTCCCCTTAATGACAGTAGCTCACTAATGTGCTCCCTGTAGGCTTTGGAGGGCGGCGTGTGGCAAGTGCACCTCCTTACCTCTCGCTTCTCCTTTTCGGGGAACAACTGGCTTCTACGCTGCCCTCCTTGCCCAGCTTGCAAAGGTTCATCTTGGTCTCCAGTGTCATCTGCAAGCCGCCTGTGTAGATCACTTTGAGCCCAAGCCACAGGCCTGCAGTGACAGAAGGCAGAGTGCTGCCATCACCCCTGGCAGTCATGTACACACGGTAGGATGCAGGGTGGATTAATTAGAACCACCATAGTGTATAGCATTAGGTTCAGCGGATATAACCCGTACCTCCTTGGAAACGGTCAGTCTGTTCATGTAAATGTTGCTCAGTGCACAAAATCCTACTATACTCACCTCTGTGGTCCATGTAGGGATTGGAAGTGCTCATCACCTGAGGCATGCTGGATCCCATGTCCAACTCGGCGAGTGTCAGCTCGTTCATGAAGTACGGCAACTACACAGTAAAACACAGTGGGAATCTTTGCTCTGAAGTTTGTACCAAGGAAAACAAAGACTCAATAAATGCTAAATACAAGAGGCCAATTTCTGCACTACGTCACAGAACCCAGGAGAAGATTGGTTTCCGAAAACAAGAAAGGCCTCATTACCATACATGATGCTACCAGCTATACGTTCTTGTAGCACAGATCACTCATTCCAGACTGTGCTCTGTTCAGACCTACAGTGGTCATCTCTCTCTCTGACAGACTGCACATCACTCACTCGAATCTTGCTTAGCTTTTTTTGGATCTTGTGGGCCACCTGGTCTGACCAAAACTTTTCACGAAGGAAGTCCCAAAAGATCCTCCCAATGAAGGCGTTGATCCAGGCCATTTCAGTGGTTTCCGTGATGGCATCACAAGGGAGCTTGTTGATAAGAAATTATCATCGCACTTATTAACGGAACCATAGTAACCAATGAAATAAATCAATAAGATCAATAATCAACATAATCGACACTGGACAGTGATAATGGGTCTGCAGCTTTTAAGCCTAAGGATACAAGTGGACTGTGTTCTGGAAGCACTTATATCTGAAGAGCTGAGATCAGTTCTCCAGCACTTAACAAGAACCGCACGTCACAAGAACCTCTCCTCTAGACATTGCTGTTTTCTATTCAGCTGTGCAAAAGATACATTCCCCTCCCCTCCTCCTTCTCATTCAGCGACACGAGGGATTATAGAGTGTGAATGAAACTAACTTCTGCAAGAAGACTGTGGGAAGGTCATCACCTGCTTTCTCGTTGGAGGGCTGCCACCAGTGGGGCTAGGTGGGCTACTCGTTGGAGGACTGGGCGGGACCCCAATGTTCTCCTGCACCACAAAGCGAGTCATGTACATGCTGTAGTCCAACAGGAGTTTCTCCCTCACAGGACGCAGGAGCGAGGGCAGGTCCTCTGCACTGCCTTTGCAGGAGCCTCCACTGCACGGCGACACCTCCAGAGGGCTTGAGTCACGTAAAGTAGCCTCGTCTGAGAAGAACAACATGCAGCACACATCACAGCATGCAAAGCACTGGCCTGAAGGACCCCCTTACATTTTCATAAAGGTCCTGTTTTTCACTTTCCGTTTGCTTCACAAGGTTAAAATTTTTGATCGCAGAATTGCAATTTCAGGCATCGTTTCAGTTCCCACATTCATCGCACGTACCAGGACTACCTTGGTCCCCTAACTTGGAAGCCGAGAGAAGATGCTGGAACCACTCCTCTTTCTCTCGTCCCGTCCGGCCGAATAAGTACAGAGTGTTGGGGAATCCCGGTTGATCGGCATCAAGAGTTTGCTGATGAATTGGCTCTTCTTCCACAGGTGTATCTCCTCCCTCCTCTCTCCTGGCTAACATGATGCAGATAGGATACTTCTGATTCCACATTCTCTTGCGCGCAAGTGCCGGCGGCCAAAGGAACACCTGTTTCACAAATGAGAATTAGCAGTAGCTAACCTTTGAGCAGAATTTTGTATGAAAGACATGCTGTAGGTACAAGCCATCCAAATTGCTCAGAAGAAGCTTTAAGGATTATTGCGGGACCTTGCTGCCAGCCAGCTGGTAGCAGCGCTGGCTGATGAAGACAGTTTCTGGGAGTTGCTCGCCAAAGGCGGCCCGTCGTGGGATGTTGGTGGTGGGGTAATCCAGTCGTAGACGGGAGCCTTCCAGCACGCCAAACACCGAGTGCGTGAGGGAAGGGTGGTAGGTCTCTGGGTCATAGATGGGCATCTCATTCATCCAGCCCTGAGGCAAAGAAAATAGCCTTTGTAAGCATGGGCAGGAAAACTGGGGTCATTCTACACCCGGTCAACTATGTACCACCTTTGTTGTCAAGAACTTATCTGGTTAACCTTATTCTATAGATTGTACCAGAACAGAGATGCTGAGTGGGGCTAAAATGTTTAAGCTTTTTTGACATCCATTAATTACATGCATCTTCTGCTGAGTGGAAGATCTTTTGGGGGGCCTGTACAAATTTTCTGACAAGCCATCTCAGAAAGGTGTGGTCAGTTGAGACGATCGGTGTTTTCTGACCAATAGCACCAACAATAACCAAATGTTTCTGGGAAAGGAGAAGTGCACCAGAAGGGAATGATATCACTGCTGACACTGTGGTTAAGGGTTGAAGGAGAGAGGTTCACTGCAGATGGACTTGTCAGACGTTGCCTATGTGGTACTCAGGACTCTAATTATGGGTTGTAAAGAATGTCTCCTGTTAAAGCCTAAACCTTTATTATTTTCCTTCTTAGATGGTGACACATTGTAATGAGAGCCTTAGTCCATCACAGTCACCCGAGGAAGAGTAACTGCTAACTGCAAGAGGAGCTCCAGCAGGCAAATACACAGCCTTAAATTAGGTTCTCACCTCCAAAACTTTGGGGTCCCTCTGGTTGCTGCTACTGAACTTGGAGTGCAGAGTGGTGCTTCCGGACCCTGGGATCCCAGATGGATGGGTTGAACACCTGGGGGCCAGCAGAAGAATGACGAGTAGTCCTAGAATGAAGCCGCAGGCCAAGCCCAATGATAGCCCCGACAGGTAGGAAGGCAGGGGCAGAACAAAGAGGCTGTAGGCCAGGGCACCCAAGCAGAACAGCCATCCACCTGGGACGGTAGATCTGGAGCGTGGTGGTGTCAGGAGTGGGATCCCCTTTGATGGCTCCTCATCCTCACTTAGAGGCCTCTGGACCTCCACCACCTGAATAATGTCACCAAAGGTATGGATCTCGTACCTGCTGTCCCAGCATCGTGAAGAGTCTCTCCTGGGTCGTTTTGCTAAGGTATTACAAGAGACTGTTGTGCCCTTTGGACTCCACATGTCCCTTCCCAGCGCTCCCAGACCTTCCACCTCACCATTAGCCTGCTCTGAATGGCTGCCACTTTCATGGGTGTTGCTGTGGTCAGCTGCCCCTGCCCCCTGCTGCTGGGGGCTGACCTGGGCTTCGTCCCCCATGATCTTGCTGAGCATGCTGAGCGGATCCTGCATTGCTTCGGACAGCATGCGCCGGGTGTCTTCCAGCTCTGTCTTGAAGAAGCTGCCTCTTGCTTCTGCTGGCGGGGAGAAGCTGCTAGGGGAGGCAGAGGCCATCCTCCAGTCGCTGTCCCCCGCTTTGGATTGCGTGAGCTGCTTCCAGAGATGCAGGTTGAGCCTGGAGTCAGACCTAGACTGGGAAACCTCTGGCTCTCTGCGGGTAAGCTCGGTTGAGAGGGACTTGACCAGGCTGAGTAGTGGTTTGTGTCGGAGGGCTGCCAGCTCCTTGCCCTCGATGTCTGTAGAGGAGGATTTTACCAGACTGGCCAGAGGCTCAGGAGTGGGGCCAGGGCAGGGCGTTCCTCTGGAGAAGGACGCAGAAGGCCCCTCCTTCCCGTCTGAGTCCAGGCTGAAGACAAGGTGGCTCTCCTCCATGGTGTCCCGCTCCTGGTGAAAGTCACAGGGTCACCAGGGGGACTCACTGGCTCTGGTGGTTCTCTGCTGCTCCCTGTTCACATGTCACCCATGAAAACAGTGGATGCCTGTGGGAGAACAAGACAACCAGAGTTACCCTTTGCCCTCGCTTGGCCGCAGGTCAACCTCTCGGGTTCCATGGTAGCCACAGCCCTCACATTTGGGGGAACATCCTGCTCGTCGCTCACTGACTGCTTTTGCCTCCTTGCCACCCCTCCTCTGCTTTCGGAAGCAGGGAGATTCTCCCTGCTGTCAAGAAGAATCAGTGTAGTCACCAAGCAGAAATAGCACAGCGTCTTCTTTTTCTTTTAAAAAAATTTGCCTCAAAGTAGGACAGCAAAGAAGCTGTAATCCGGTATATTTGATCTCACGGAAACACCTGAACTCCAAGGAAAGCCAATTACTGCAGATTTAGAGAGGTCTGCACTTCCTGGCCAGAAAAATAGCATTTTTTACTTTATAAAGGCTCTCTTAATTTTTCTTTTTGGGTCTCCAACATTTGCTTGAAATTTCTCACAGGACTCAGAATTCCACTTCCAACGCTTTGGATGAAGTGGATGACTTGAGGCCATTTTGGATGGTACGACTTTGGATGGTATTGGCTGAAAAACAGCCACCTACCTGCCTGGAACAATCTGGATATGAGACAGCAAAGCAGCTTACTGGTCAGCAGCCCAGCTTGTACACTCGGAAGTCATAGGTTCAGATCCCATCTCCTGCTGCAGCATTTAGAAAGTTCACTATCCTAAGTTCCTCAAGTAAGGATCCTTTGGAGGAAAGTGTCAGCTAAAAAAAGTTACCTCTTGTTCTGGTCATTCTTGCCTTGTGAGCAAAAATTAGACTGCAGCAACTGTGCCACTCCTCTGTCCATTTCTCTTCTTCGCCACCTCTGTTTCCTCCACTCTCTCCACTCCACATGCTCTCATCCCGCTTTATGACAAAAATATCCATCCATAAAGCCATTAGTAATTTTGCCTGTAGCTTCTGCTGCAGCCTGAAAAGGGCGCACGCACGCACGCGCGCGCACGTGTGTGTGGAATATCGTCTCTCCTTCTATCTCTGGGCATCTCACCCACTCAGCAGCTTCCTCGGCCAAATGCCCTGCGCTTCAGACACTAATCTTTAGCATCGGAAAGTCATCGGCAGCAGCGCGACGCCCCCATCCCCCCCAGACGCATCCACTGCTGTGCCTCACCAACCTGGTTGTCTTCCCTCACCTCCTTTCGCACCTTTAAAACTGTGTTACACAACCTAATACCCAACACGGTAGACGCTGTGATCCGCTGTCATCGTGAGCCCAACAGTCAAATCCCCGCTGCGACTTTCCTCATGCTGATTCCTGCAAAGTGCGGCTCAGACGTGAGCAGACCTTCACCAAATCCACGAGTGCAGAAAATACGATGGCAGAAGATCTGAATAATCCATAAACAGAAGCCAGAGGCGTTAGATTGGACTCACTGGTTCCCAGTGCGTTTATCGGATGTTTTGAGGCTCCTTGTTTGTTGCCCAGAAGATTCCGCTTTACCTCATTTCATTTGCTTTAGTTGCAATCGATTTCTTTTTCTCTTACAATTTAGACCAATAAATGATGACTGCACCGCTTTTAACAGCACTAGTTGCCCACAGAATGTTTGGTAACATCTTGGGTTTAGACTAGAGAAACTTGGATTGCCGTGGGCAGAAATGTAGGTAAGGACTAACAAGGCAATGCCAGCGGAGGGGATGTGGAGATGAAGGTGAAAGGTCTAGGATCCTCCTTCTGTCCTGCCCAGTTCAATTTTGCAAACAACACCGAGCACAAACCCTGAGAGCGCAAACCCCTTCTCTGCCAGCACTCATGAGATCACCTTCCTTAGGAGACATTATAGAAAAGATCTGCGAATAGAACTTTCTTTTGCTGACATGCGGCAGGTATTATAAGCGCCGAGAAGCAATGGACAGCAGTTCCAGTTACTGGAGCTGCATACCATTCTGGGTGTCCCTCATGGAAGTCAGTAAGACTGTGGTTCCCTTCCAAGACCACTGAACCATCAAGAGGTACCAAATGCTCAGCCTCGAATCCCTCCACGTACAAACCCGCTCTTTTGCGGTGCACTTTTACGCAAAGCCATTTTTTCTGTTCCCCATCTGTGATGTTTGATTTGTAACATCCTTTTGCTGCTGGTTTTTCCTTGCCTATTGCTTTTGATCCTGGTTGAGGGCCACCTTCCTGAACATCTCCACGCTCCTGCAGTCCTTCCTTCCACCAAAAGGCCGGCAGCAGAAGTTCCGATGCCAGTCGGTTCCCTCGAGACTCAGCTAAAAGGTAATGATTTCTGCTGGGGCCACCTAGAGGTTGATGGTGGTTCTGGGGAGGTTCCTGGATCTGAAAACAAATTTTGATTGTGAGATTTAAGCCACATTTCCTTCATCAACGGACGAACATCCAGTGATTTTCCTTTAGTCATGCAGATGGTTGATGGAGTGCAGGTGGGGTTTAATAAGTTCTCAGTGCGCCGCGGGATCCTGAACAGCCAATTTGTCACTCAGACAGGGCATAAAACTGCCTGTACGGCGTAAAATATTGGAACGGTGGCCTTTTGAAGTCTTCAAGGCCTCCCCTTTGGTGGTGGGTGGTGGTAATTTGCAGCAACGGAACTCCCCAGGGTACAAGTTTGACTGGAGTCGTTCCCAGTGGTCACGTACTGCAGAATTGGTGCCCAAAAAAACCTGAAGGTGAAAAGAAATGCAAACAATGGCTGTAAAGCAAAGCTTTTCCCTCTTCCTCTCCTACTCATTCTTGTGAAGAGAAGTAAAATTCTCAAAGCAGAGGTAAAGAATTTATCGGGAATTGATGGGTCACCTAAGGACAGGCCTACGTTCTACATTTGCGTATACCATGGAGCCAAGTTCCGGCCAAGTGTGAGTTTACGCCTGAATAGCATCGATGCCAAGCTGGAGCACGGCGCTCTGAGAAGGAGGCTGTGTTTCTGCTCCTTTCAGCAACACCAGCAGCCTGATTTTTCCAGAAAACTGCTGCACGCAGCAAAGCACATTGAGTCATTCGTATTAGATGCACCGCTAGGTTCTGGCCGCCCCCGTGAGCCAAGCTGCTGTCTCAAGATAAGGTGACAATGTGCATCTCAGGGAGACTTTTCTTCACAGACCACAACCTCCTAAACTCCGGTCACGTGGTGGAATCAACACATCTGAACGTCAGGACACATCTCAGCAGACCCCTGGATTCTTCTCATTTACTCCTCCATCTGTGATCACGCACCCTATGACCAGAATAACTTCTAATCCACATCACTGCTCATCTTCTCTGAAGCGATGTATAGTAGAAGCGGAGCACTTCTCAGCTTTGCGTCCTTCTCACTACCTGTTGATTCTCACCCAGGCTGAACCATGGAAAACCAAGACTGCCGCATGACTAAACCACAGAGGTCAGATGAGGACAGATTAACCAAGTGATGTCCTAGCTTCTGAAGTTCAGTAGATAATCCTTCCGATTATCCTTGAAACCACAAGAAGCAGCAGGATCCGACTGCTCTGGAGCAAATGCATTCATGTTGAGTAAATTCTGGTCGAGCCCTCCTTACCTGAATGTCCTACATCTCTGTGGATTGTTCAAGGTTCGATAGCGGTAATAACGGGCGCTGAAGTCCCCTCAGGTGGCGCTAGAGCTCCGCCACAACCCGCGGGCTGCTCGAACGTCTACAGATCCATCTCCCCCCGGCGTAAAAGAACGCGCTGCTGGATTCCTCCGCTTCCGCGCTCCCTGCGGCCGCGGCGCGTTCCCGACAGCGCACCTGCGCCGCGTAGGAATGCGGCGGGGACTCACCTGAGCGCGAGCCGGCGCGCAGGACCACGGAACCCGGGGTGGCATCTGGACGAGGGGACGATGTGCGACACCCACCTACCTCCACCCCCCCCCCGCCCCCTTCAACCAAGTCCGGGAGCCGTGCGACGCCGCGTCGCGCCCGAGCTTCCGCGCGCGATCGGCGTCTCCGCAGCGCTGCGACGCGCGCGTCAGAAGCAGCCCCCCCCAC